>CM021107.1:637960307-638005852 GCA_007115665.2 Sequoiadendron giganteum
TTCAGCTTATTCCGAAAGACCCATTTGGTTCCAATCACATTTTTATCCAGAGGTCTGGGAACAAGAATCCATGTATCATTTTTCTCTATCTGCATTAGTTCTTCCTTCATTGCTTCCATCTAATATTCATCTTTACATGCTTCATTGACATTGCTAGGCTCAGTTTTGGAAATCAGGCAATATTCTTCTAGTCTGCACACCTTTTTTCTTGTCTCCTATAATCTGATTCTTAGAGTGATTTAACTTTACATACCTTGGGACTTTGGGATTCTCTCTAACTTCTGGTTATTCTATTCTCTCTTCTGCACTTCCACTAGCTTCTCCTTCATGATTCTCTTGATTCACTGAAACAATTTGAACTTGATTATGTGTCTGAGTAGTCTTTCCTTTATCTATAGTCTCTTGTTGGTCATCTAAATCATATCCACAGTATTTGGATGATCTAGCAGTGTCTTCATCAACTCTTAAATTTGCACTCTCAACCATCTTCTTCAATCTTCTATTGTAGCACCAGTGGCTTTGCTCTTAGTAGAATAACCCACAAAGATTCCTTCATCACTTCTAGCATCAAACTTCCTAATATCTTCATCTCTCTTGATATAACATCTACTTCCAAAGATTTTTAAATACTTAACAATAGGTTTATAACCAAGCCACAACTCAAAAGGAGTCTTACCAGAATTACCATTAACATTTACCCGGTTGATAGTATATACAACAGTTCTTACAACTTCTCTCCAGTAGATATGAGAAACATTACCTTCCAACATCATAGTTCTAGTAGCATCTAGAATTTTTCTATTCTTTCTCTCAAAAACTCCGTTCTGTTGAGGGGTCCAAGGAGCAGATAACTGTCTTTTGATTCCATGTTCTTCATAGAATGAATTGAACTCCCAGGAAGTGAATTCACCACCTCTGTCTTGTTGGAAGTTGAATTAATTTGAGAGGGGGGGTGAATAAGAGTAAAGCATAATTTTTCAAACTTTTAACTTCATGAGCAAATCAAACAATGACCATGAGATAACTTTACGAACCCTCTTAAATTGCAAGGTGAATTCTACCACATCAAAGACTTTTAGCAGAATGACATATTGATAAAAGACTTACATAACAATGTCAAAGAATGATATTGATTGTTCATGTAAACTTGATTGGAAAATTACTTTTAATGCTTTATTTCCACAAGACTTCATGTATGTTTTGAACACTTTTATAACAGAATGAAATGCTTAATCAAGTATCAGAGCATTGCATGAATTGTATTGACAAATGACATAGTGAAAACATTAACACTTAAGCACATGGTCTGAAACACAAATGCACAGATTTCACCACATAACACATTATTTTCCTGAGGGGAAAAACGCTCTTAGGGTATAAAAAACCACTCGAATAATTCCTTTTATTATTAGAGAACCAACTCAATCAGGAGCACCAACTCCATTATTACAAGAGCACCAACACTTTACAACTTAGGATCACCAACTCCTTTTATAGTTTAGGAGCACCAACTCCTTTAATTTACAAAGCTTCTAAATAACCATGCAAACTGTTAGGACCTTATAACTGCATTATTTTTGCAATTACAAAATCTCAATGGAGTACATATAAAAGATATACAATAATGCCCATTATAATCTATACTGAATATGACAGTATCAAGATAATCACACTGAAATTCTGAATGCTATCTCTGTTTTTGAACCAGAGAAATTAAATAATTTAAGCTCTCATCTATCTCTTTTGAATACAAGAATATTTCTGTCAGAAGCCCTTATTTTTTTTTTCACCAAAACTTAGTTATTTCATTCCAACATCTGTCCCCTTTTCAAAACCTCTGAAAAAAATAATGGCTTATTTCCATTCTTTTTATACAACACAAAAACTGAAACCCTTGTACCAAAATGTGAGACCTCGAGTCAAGAACCAAACACTCGAGTTAGGTTTTCACAGAAAAAATACCAAATTACAGTTGCAAATAAAACCACATTTCTTTTTACTTTTCCATTTACCAAATTTACATTCGAAAGATCAAAGCAATGTATAGATATTACCTCTGTCATGGCGGTTTAACCTGCTAGGAAAATCCTTGAAGATCTTTACGAAAATTGCCCAAACCTCCGCTTCCAGCTCAAGCGAAGACTGCCATATTTCTTGCCACCCATCAAAGACAATCATAATTGAAAACTAGATCAGAAAATCATCACGATCTTGCTCAACCTATAACTGCAATTTCATCATGGCAACACTAGGGTTCGGTTGAAATGTGAAATGAAACAATCACTTTTGTTTTGCCCTATGTTCTCTTTACACCAAATCCCCAAAACATAATACATAAATTTTGGAATCCGTGAGTCAAAATGTAATGATTTTGAGATCCAAGGAACCAGCATTATGATGTTCCATATCAAAGTCCACGTGACACATCAAGAACCCAATATAAGCCGACAGTCCAAGTAATGAGTATTTTGATAATCACATGCATGGTAAAGACCAAAGTCTTCAAATTAAATAATAGCAACCAACTGTCAATAAGCCGACAATAGAATGAAATGACATGAGCCCGAAATAAACATTTAAAATCAGCTTAAGTACTATGTAACATGCACTTCCAAACAACAATGTAATGTATCAATAAATCTGATCACAATAAATATATTGTGGATCAATATAAACATCTTAAATAATAAACTCCACCTTATGTATAATGCAAGAACCCTTGTGAAGCTATATGTATAGCAAGTAAACATATGCAACATGATAATCTGGCCATGTATCAAGAATGATAAAATCATGTGAACCACCATTTATTCAATCTGAACCAATTTCCTTGTAGAATGATCATCATAAACCATGAAAAAAGTGTGCTTTTGATGTAAATGATCCTGAAAGGATGATATATTCTTGCTTATGAGAACAACAAGGCAGATATCAGTATCAAAACCAATAACCATATAACCACTGAAGTATCAAAGTAATTGAAATCTGGAAAACTGAACCGGACCACAAATTAGAGCCAACCACTGTAATTGATAAGAAACACAATGATGCACAATGATGCCAAATCCATGAATGACCACTAATGATGATGTATCATGTAATACCCAAGCCAACCATAACCTGAAATCTGAGACCATGTCTAAAGAACTCAAACCATTACGGTTTTCAACAACTTATGCAACAACTTATATGCAGATCCATTCAATAACTTATGATCCATTCAATAACTTATGATGTAAGTCTGCCTCATACCTATCTCCACAATGTATAATCTCATGATCTCAAAAAATTTTGACATCAATGACAAAATATGCCAAAGACCAACAAACTCCCCCTTTGGCATTGATGTCAAACTCTCTCTTCTTTCTCCCCCTTTTGACAACATATGACAAAGGGATAACCAGGTATTAACATTGTACTCCTTGTGAAACACTATCTCATGTTAGGAAAATATATACGAGCCAATTGAAATAGATCTTGTCTTCTATCTTGTATCAACTTGACAAGATAATCAGTCCTAACAAGATGAGACAATTAAAATAGATCCTATCTTCTATCTTGTCTCAACTTGACAAGATAATCAGTCCTAACAAGACTCTCTGACAATAAATTTTGGCATCAAGAAATACATCACAAATACATCTGAATCACTATTAACTTGCTGTGCTACAAGACCTCTGAGTATTTGTATGCATTTGAATATACGAAGAAACTTGCAACAAAGTAGATCACTGCCCAAAATATATCACTTTTATAGCAACATATCAACACCAAATGAGTCAGCAAACTATGAAGATTCTCAAGAATCTCACTACAAATCTCTCTCAAACAGGATATTATCCAACATCTGTCATAATATCACAAGAATCTATACTTAAAGCACACTGTGTGACAAAGAAAATCTCAATATATTCTTACCAAATAGCCTTGCTCCCCCTGACTAAATACATAGGATGAATCAAAGACTTCAAACCTATTCAAGCACCTATTAAGAAGTTACAAATCCATGTACTATGAAGTTTTCCCAAAACATATTAACGAAGATATCTCTCCAAGATCACAAGTAGATGCCATTGTTATACCAAATCATCCTGCTAATGTCAAAGTACCATATTAAGTGCCTCTATAACAGTGAAACCAAATTGTCATATCCAATATTATACTGAAAACTCCTGAATAACACTGTCAATTGTCACTATAACAGAAATATTGAAAAATGCATCAAAGAAGATATGTAAATGACAAAGCAGATAATTATCACATGCAAGTGTGATACCAATGTACATTATCAAATTGGAAATATACAAACCACTATCACAATGTTCCTACAAAAATCATCAAACACTTGTGTTTCTCAAAATATTTATCATTGTGTTATGCAATACTGTCATAGAAGAGAACCTATCTTCATGATTACATCAATTCCATGAAGTAACCAAAGCAGCAACATGATGATATGAATGAGTAAGTATCAAAACAACATTTTGTAATGAACACCATAAGGTCATAAACTTTGACACCAACATAGCTGACACTATATCAAGATGCAAATAACCAAAGTAATAATCACTGCCTTTGTAGGATATACAACCATGTAAATCACTTCCACTCAGTTTCCAATGACAAATCTTCAGTCTGCAAGTTCACTTTAACATACACACAACTAGCTTGCTTGGCATCAATTTCCTTGATAGTACCCTTGACATTCTACAAGTGCAGTCTTACACATAGCTTCCTTGTCTTCTCTAGGAGCTATAGGATAAAACATTAACCTTCTTTGGTAGATGTCACACCTACTTTGTCACCTGTTGCAACCATTGATCTTAATACAAATACTGCTCTGGATCACAGTGATATCTCATAAAACTCTCCTTGAATTACTTCTTAACTTTTCCAGAAACTACAAACTTCAACTCCAAGATCAAGAGTACTACCAAAACAAATGATAAACACTTATCTTTAAGGCCCAACCAATTCAATGAAATTTTAACAATTCAATCAATGGAAAAACTTGACTCTTTTGCTCGAAACACCACTTAAACAATTTTATTATTTCAACGTTTGCCACAGTCATAACAAAACATATGAACAAAGTATTCAAAGTATATAGACTTCAAACTTGTATAAGATATATCAAGTCTTCCCAACCCTGTAATTGTCGTCTATCATCCTTTGTCAAACTAACACTACATAATTTTCGTCCAGAATTCCATTAGCAACATTGACATCAAAACTATTAAAGATGAGGTGAACCAACATTATATCTGCAATGGTATGATTTGTGTTCATGAAACCATGATTGTTATCCTTGATCACTCTTTTCTTCATAGGGATAAGAGATATTACCATGAAAAACTCCCTCTAAATCTTTGCTTCTTCTCATGATCTGGAAGATATCACTTGTGCATAGTGTGCACAGTGCATTTTCATGGATTCATCTTTATCACCAGATTGATTATGTTTTCTTCTCCAAATCACACATGATCCTTTCTCTTTCTTGTCCAAGGTATCTGCCTGCTGTTGCTTGGTCATGGTATTTAACTTTTTGTTATGTCTAGATGACCTCAACATATGATCTATACAAGATTGAGCTCTGTGTCCAAGACAATTACATCTAAAACACATGACATTGTGATCTGAACCAAAATAAAGATAACTTCTTCTAGGCATTCTGTAAGAACTTTCATTACAATTCTTATCATTCCACCAATAGTTAATTACTACATGACCAAATTTGTGACAAATATAACATATAGTGCCACGATTCTGATATGATAAACTATAATAATTTATGACATATCTTTTAGAATCTCTAGCCTTATGTCCATAAACATGACATGAATAGCAATAACCATGGAATTGAGAATAATTATACCTTGTTGATTGACATTTCCTGGTGGATGTGAAACCGGTGAATCTATTAACAACTTTTATTTTTGTCTCTGAAACATGATTGTTCAAGTCTATTTTCTTCTTAGGAGTTTGCCTAACCTTGAAAATATTTTCATTTTTTGTTGCAAATAATATTTCATGTTGAGACTCATCTTGAACACTTGAAATTTTCCTTTTTCATATCCTACTCCTGTAGGATCTTTAGAATGCTTTTGTCTGCCAATCATCTCATACAATAAATTAGTGCTGTGATCAAATTTCTGACTTTTATCTAATTGAACCTTGACACTTTCAAGTTCTTTTCTTAATGTAACTACTTCTCCTTCAAGTTTTAGACATTCTGTCATTTTAACCTCCAAATCAGACCTTACAACATCTTCTATCCTCTTACATTCTTCAATTTAACTTTTCTGACTGATAATCATATCATCTTTAAGAGTTAGTTCTTTTAACAAGGAATTATCTGAGTTTTTCTTTAATGAAGCAACCTCATTTTCTAGTTTAATACACAAATCATCCTTGTATTTTAACTTCGCTTCCAATCCTTCTTCAATATTTTTCTTATCAACCATTTGAGCTTTCAAAAATTCAATAATCTTTTTATCTTCATTATGATCTTGTATTACAACTTTATTGACATTGACACTTTCTTGTAAGCATACCTCAAGATCCCGATTTTCTTTTCTAAGCCTCTTAAGCTCATCTAAGGCAGCAAGCAGTTCTTCCTCCAAATCAAACTCAAACTCATCACCTTCATATTCCTTTTCACCAAATTCTTGTTCAAAGTCACTTACTAGGCGATCTTTTTCTTCTCCAACTATAGGATCACATTTAGTATTAACTGGCAGGGGTGTTACTTCACTAGACTTGACACTAGTGTTTTTCTTCTGATTTTTGTTTCTTTTGCACTTACCCATAGTACTCCTCTTATCAAGAAATTGGTTGAACTTAATTTGGTTAGGTTTATGCAAGAGTCTATCTCTTTACACCAATGACAATCGAAAACATATATGTTTTTCATAAAACACATAGAATTTACCATTAGACATAAACACCATCTTGAACTTGTGACATATTTGACAAACTCCCAAGAACAAAATCAATCCTAGGTATGAAACCTAAAGCAGGACCCTACACTCCGATACCAATTATTGGAAGCTAAATTACTTTGAGAGGGGGGGGGGTGAATCAGAGTAATGTACAATTTTTCAAACTTTTAACTTCATGAGGAAATCAAACAATGACCATGAGACAACTTTACGAACCCTATTAACTTGCAAGGTGAATTCTACCACATCAAAGAATTTTAGCAGAATGAGAGATTGATAAAAGACTTACATAACAATGTCAAAGTATGATATTGATTGTTCATGTAAACTTGATCGAACAATTCCTTTTAATGCTTTATTTCCACAAGACTTCATGTATGTTTTGAACACTTTTATAACATAATAAAATGCTTAATCAAGTATCAGAGCATTACATGAATTGTATTGAAAAATGACAAAGTGAAAACATTAACACTTAACCACATGGGCTAAAACACAAATGCACAAATTTCACCACATAACACATTATTTTCCTGAGTGGAAAAACCCTCTTGGGGTATAAAAAACCACTCAAATAATTTCTTTTATTATTAGAGCACCAACTCCATTATTACAAGAGCACCAACACTTTACAACTTAGGAGCACCAAATCCTTTTATAGTTTAGGAGCACCAACTCCTTTAATTTATAAAGCTTCTAAATAACCATGCAAACTATCAGGACCTTATAACTGCATTATTTTTGAAATTACAAAATCTCAATAGAGTACATATAAAAGATATACAATAATGCCCATTATAATCTGTACTGAATATGACAGTATCAAGATAATCACACTGAAATTCTGAATGCTATCTCTGTTTTTGAACCAGAGAAATCAAACAATTTAAACTCTCATCTATCTCTTTTGAATACAAGAATATTTCTGTCAGAAGCCCTTATTTTTTTTCACCAAAACTCAGTTATTTCATTCCAACATCTGTTCCTTTTTCAAAACCTATGAAAAAAAATGGTTTATTGCCATTCTTTTTATACAACACAAAAACTGAAACCCTTGTACCAAAATGTGAGACCTCGAGTCAAGAACCAAACCCTCGAGTTAGGTTTTCACAGAAAAAAATACCAAATTACAGCTGCAAATAAAACCACATTTCTTTTTCAAATGCAATTTCTATTTCTTTTTACTTTTCCATTTACCAAATTTACCTTCGAAAGATCAAAGCAACGTATCTAGATATTACCTTTGTCATGGCGGTTTAACCTGCTAGGAAAATCCCTGAAGATCTTTATGAAAACTGCCCAAACCTCCGCTTCCAGCTCAAGAAAAGACTTCCATACTTCTTGCCACCCTTCAAAGACAATCATAACTAAAAACTAGATTAGAAAACCACCACGATCTTGCTCAACCTATAACTACAATTTCATCATGGCAGTGCTAGGGTCGGTTGAAATGTGAAATGAAACAATCACTTTTGTTTTGCCCTATGTTCTCTTTACACCAAATCCCCAAAACATAATACATAAATTTTGAAATCCGTGAGTCAAAATGTAATGATTTTGAGATCCAAGGAACCAACATTATGATGTGCCATATCAAAGTCCACATGACACATCAAGAACCCAATATAAGCTGATAGTCCAAGTAATGAGTATGTCGATAACCACATGCATGGTAAAGACCAAAGTCTTGAATTTAAATGATAACAAACAACTATCAATAAGCCGACAATAAAATAAAATGACATGAGCCCGAAATAAACATTTAAAATCGGCTTAAGTGCTATGTAACATGCACTTCCAAACAACAGTGTAATGTATCAATAAATCCGATCACAATACATATATTGTGTATCAATATAAACATCTTAAACAATAAACTCCACCTTATGTATAATGCAAGAACCCTTGTGAAGCTATATGTATAGCAAGTAAACATATGCAACATGATAATATGGCTATGTATCAAGAATGATAAAATCATGTGAACCACCATTTATTCAATTTGAACTAGTTTCCCTATAGAATGATCATCATAAAGCATGAAAAAAGTGTGCTTTTGATGTAAATGATACTGAAAGGATGATATATTCTTGCTTATGAGAACAACAAGGTAGATATCAGTATCAAAATAAATAACCATATAACCACTGAAGTATCAAAGTAACTGAAATTTGGAAAACTGATCCAGACCACAAATCAGAGCCAATCACTGTAACTGATAAGAAACACAATGATGCACAATGATGCCAAAGCCATGAATGACCACTAATGATGATGTATCATGTAATACTCAAGCCAACCATAATCTGAAATCTAAGACCATGTCTAAAGCACTCAAACCATTATGGTTTACAACAACTTATATGCAGATCCATTCAATAAATTATGATGCAAGTCTACCTCAGACCTGTCTCCATAATGTCTGATCTCATGATCTCAAAATTTTTTGACATCAATGACAAAACATGCCAAAGACCAACATGTCTGATCTGAAGCATTTTACCTTCAAACCTGTCTCATTTTCTGCCATAGCTTTGAAAAATTTGAAATTTTCTAGTGCTTCATGTTTTTCTCTCAAGAAAGCAACCCATATCATCCTAGAGTAATCATCAATGATCAACATAAAGTACCTTTCTCCTTGTAGAATTCTGATTCTGGATGGACCACATAGATCAGTATGTACCAGCTCCAGTACTCCATTAGAATGATGTTGTTTGCTCCGAAAAGAAATTCTTGTCTGCTTTCCCATCTGACATTTCTTGCATATAGTGTTAGTAGGCTTCACTAACTTAGGTAGTTCTTTGACTGCTTGAGTGGAGCTTACTTTGACAATGTTATCAGAATTCACATGAGATAGCCTCCTATGCCATAACCAACTTACATCAAATTGAGCAATTAAACAACTTTCACTAGCAACACTTAAGTGAAAAATGTTACCTCTTGTCTTTGTTCTTATTCAATTCAAAGACAAGAGGATACGTGGAAATCCTATTAGGGGAAAAACCATGGTGGATGTTAGTCCACAAGATTATACCCTGTTAGAAGTATAATGAAAAATGAATAAGGAATGCACATGCATTCAGGAGCACTACTTAGAGCTCACTACTCAAAAGGTAAGGCTCATTTCCTTACATAAAAAAATCAGATTAAATCCATCTGATGAGGTTGAACTGAGAAATTAGCTTCTACAAAATCCTGATGACAGTTCCAGTTAGGCACAAAAACACTTCTTCACACTTCACTCAATATTCTTCACACTCTGCTCTGAAATCGAATGATCTGATCTTTATTCGCATATTTCACATTCACACTTCATATACATTCATTAAGCATACTTCAAAATGAGGAAACAATCGCTCTTATATATCTGCTAGATGAATTTACATTAACAACTCTGTCGGCCACAAATAAGGAATAAATGAATTCCAAACTGTTGTCCCAATTCATGAACAAATCTCAATGCATACCAACCTAAGTTGATCACAACATAATGAAGACCTAAATCAACATCCTCGAACATGCCAAGCATTGAAGATTAATCCATAAGGATCTGCAACATGCTACAACCATCATGTCGGCCAAGAACATGAAAAACTCGAACACACAGAGGAAAATCTTCGATCACGAGCACACCGATCAACACTGACATACCACAATGATAGAGAACGATCTAGAAACATCCCTGAACATCTCAGGAGTATACACAACAATTTAATTTACCAAAATTGCATTTTCTTCTTCCAAAAATACCTGCTACAGTAACAAAATAACTGTAGGAACTCAAAAACTCATAACTCGCTCCAATCTTGATGCGTATGACTGAAACTTTTGGAGAACATACTAGATAGGCTCAATAACAAACCCTTTAATGCATGACTTCTGAATAACAACTTACAATACTTTCAACCATTTTGATCTTCACAGCTTCATAAACAACCTGCAACATATTTATTCTAATTTTCTCAATATCCTCGACATATACAGCCTTCAGAGTCATCAATGCTAATAGTGTTGACATCAATGGAAACCGCATATCAGCAACACAACCACAACATCCAATATCTCCATCTGTTTTTAAAGTCCCGATCTTTGTGTTAGGATATTAATAGTATTAATTATAGTTTACCGCATTGATCTCGTGGTTATGGGTAAGTGTTAGTATGCCTTTCTTGCTTTTCAGTTAAAAGCATATTTATTAATGGTTAATTGAACCATTTGAGGGAGTTGTTCCTCATCAAAATTCAAAGGAATATAATCAATGAAATGATGATCTATTTTTTCTATTAGGAACTTTGTTTTTATTTAGTGGGCTATGGGGTTGATAATCAATATATTTACATAAAGAAAAATATGGTCACTAACAAAGTCATAAAAAGATAAAATCTTAGGTCATAACACTATACAAAAGGACAAAACATTTATACACTATAGAGAAAATATTGAAAAAGTAGTTGGAGGCCTTTGGGGCAATTACACTAGTGTGTGGATCTGATTTCTTCAAGTTTTTTCCTTGCAAGTGATAGGAAATAGCTTACATTTCATTCCTGACATTCTCATGCAATAGTTATGTGTGGTTGGTGAATGATTGAAACACAACTCAAATTGCTGAAATGACACTCCTTTATCTTTATTATGTTATGCTGATCTGCCCTTGGTATAGTACCAACTGATTTTAAAGTGCTTTAACCTGATCATACTTCTCAAAAATTTATAATTACCACTCATATTTGGCACAAAAACTTAACAACTTACACCAAAATATTACCAGCAAAATTAGAACTTTCTTGATTGGTTCCACCTTTGCCTCTTTGACCTCAAGAGATAAAAAGATCAAAATTGTAGGGATACCGAGAAATGCTAGATACAGTAAATTCCATGTCATCATGTGAGCTGGAAATTTTGATTTAGTTTTGATGACAAGATAAACATTTAGGTATTGGTTAACTTGTTGTATTTCACATCCATTTCCACAAAATCTCTTTTTGATGGCCATTGGAAACCAAGTGCATATGATCAAAATTATGTACATGATGTATATATTTTTCATCCAAAATTACATTGGTCTCCTTACAAAAATCTTGTAAACCATGCTCTGTATCAATTAATTTATCTAATGAAGTATTAGGAAGACTACTGTCCACCCTATTTTCATCACAAATGAATCGTATAAGAATGGGAGCCAAAGATTTGAACCCTTCTTTCCACTCATCATATGTTTTTAGCTCCTCTTGGGTGATCCCACAATAGTGGTTTACAATTTTTGGCCAAATTGGACACTAAAATTATTATTTTTAACTAAATCTTCACATTCGGGCAACTATAGCGGCTAAACCGTGAGGAATTTGAAGATGATCCAAACTAGAGTCTCATTAAATTTTGTCTATAGATTTTAAAAATATTTTTTTCAATTTTTTTGGAATCAGATTGCATTTCTTTTGCCATCTCCCATGAAAACTGGTTTTTTTCAGAAAACAACATTTTTAAAAAGTGATGCTCACCATATACAACACAACTTTTTTTGTATGAAGGATAAAATTCTAATTTTTTCGAATTTATATTTGTAACTACAATATCTAGCAATTTCATTTGGTCTTATAGTTTTTTATTGAATATTTTTTCCTTAATCAAGTTTTGAATTCAAACCAATTACAATTCAGACATAGGTAGACTGTATACAACATAAATTTTTCTGTATGTATCAAAATTCTTTTTTTTTTTTGATGGATCAAGGACATAAATATCTAGTAGGAACATATTTTTTAAAATTTTATTTTGATAATTTTCTATTTTTCCACATGTGCAAAACAAAGAGCTTAATTTTCGTTGAAAAACCTATGTTTAATAAAACTAAAAAAACACATACATAATGAAACCAAAACATATTAAAATAATATTCATTAGATAGCTCGTTCCAAGGACTACCATCTTCCAGTTGGGCCTATGAATTATCCTCCATTTTCATCCTCAACCTACGCTTCGAAGGGAAAAAATATGGAAGTTTTTTGTAAGAGAGGGTGGGAAGGTGGGAAAAGGGGGGTTCAAGCGAACGTAAAGGGTTCGCTAGAACCCCGATTTGGTTGAACCAGGGTTCAAGAGAACCCCCTTCCACAATGGAAAACACATGTTTCCACATTCAAAGGGGTTCGATCGAACCCTGGTTCAAACGAACCTCTTTTGGGTTCGCTCGAACCTTGAGTTCGTTCCAACCCCTCAAAACGAATTTTTTTTGAGTGGGGGCATTATTTGGAAGTTTTCCTTCCTCATTCAAATTGTAAACCACTTTTGTGGGTTCAACCTCTTTCTCATTCAAAATTCTTGGCATAAATTTTATTTCTATATTTTCAAAATGTTTAAGCCTAGTCTTTATTTGTAATGCCACCCTAGCCATATATGCCTTTATTTCTCCCACTATTTTTTCCACATTCAATGTGGGAATTTTTTTGCTAGGTGTATTATTCTCAAAACTTTATCCCCTCTAGATGCTCACCAAAGTTGACAATCTTGGGATCCATTTATTCATGATGTATGCCAATAGCTCTTGATTTTTGGAGAGGCATAAGAATTCCCTAGGTTTGTATAATCATTGTGGGACTCTAATATTTTCAATATTTTAGATACCTGATACCCTAAAATATTAGATATGACATGGCTCATCTCCTCATGGTGGATATTTTGAGCATTTTTTATTTTCTCCTACAATTATTTTACTTCTTAATTAGTTCCTCATTCTCCTTTATTAAATTATCTACAAGTCTTGTTGAGGAATAACTTACTTCCCGTGTATTCTTTGGAGGAGGTACTGCCTGGGTCTCTTGCATCTTCAATTTATTATATTCAACAATGAGGGCCACATGATCTTTGAGAAACTTGTCATAGTCACTCTACAAATTTCTTGTTGTTGCCTCACCAAATTTTATAGTATCTACTACCAAAATATAATCTTGTAAGGTAGAGGTATTTGAAACTCCTTTTATTATCATTCCCCCTCTCATATCCTATACTACCTCTACAACTTGAGGATTATTAGTTTTTGGAGCAAGGGTCCATATTGCAAGGGTTTCCCATTTAGGGTTGAACCCAAACCCTAACAATGCCATCTCTTCTTTCTCTTGTGAAGAGAATACCTCTTCATCTTTCCTCAGTATGGTATCAAGGGCTATTGTTGATGCAATATCCCACTCAAGGATCAATAGCTCAACCTACTTTGTTTGACTGGTCACCTTCCCTCTTTAGGGGTAATATTATTAACATCAAAATTAATTTCAATATGAATTAATTAAGAATTAGGATGGCCATAAGCCAACTATTCATAACCCTATGTACTCTAATATTTAGGGTGTAACACATGATGCCCATCAAATAAACCATTCATAAAATATTGCAAGGTAAGATCTCAAATGATATATTAAAATGAGGTAAATAATAAACTACCAAAGTAAGATATGACAATATAAGATCAAGACATGTATGCTCTATATAAATTAGGTACAATAGTGTGAGATAACATACACATAAGATATGGCAATATAAAATTAGCATATGGAAATAATCTAAGAATAACAAGATTTATGTTTATATATTTTTAAAAATTTTAAAGTATGTTTATATTTTTGCATGACTTGATATTTTAGTTAATGTTTATTTTGATATGTCTATTTCCATTTTTACATGCTTAAGAGAGAAGTAAAAGAGATTCATTATTTTATTGAAGAATTACCGAGTTTTGCAATGATGAATGATTTTACTATGTTGGATTTTTTTACTAGAAAAGGATTTCTTAGGTGAAAATAGTAGGTGTTGTCTTTATTTCTCATTATTTTGATTTTTGTTTCAAATTGTATATACACTACTTCAATTATAAATATTTATTAATCATCAATTTCCTTACATGTATTTCATTAAATAGATCAAATAATATATTTTTTAAAGAAATCTAGTGCTTGTAACAAAAAAACACCAAATTAAAAAACTCTTCTATATACATGAATGCAATTACCCCCACATACAAAGTGACCTTATTTTTAGTACCATGTTTATGCTGATATTATTTTATTTCATAACATGTATGAAAACCAACTCTCCAAATTTGAGCAAGATAACCTTTTTTAAATATTCTATTTTAGGACCACCACAAACTCAATTAACCATATTTAAGCATAATGGAATCAAACCATACATTAAAATTATATTTTATCTATTCAAGTCCTTTCTCCTTGCATACTAACTCCACACTAAATAATAAATTATAATATATATATATTTTAAATAATTTAAAACTATAAAATAAATTGTAAATTTTTAGTACATATTATTAAAATAAAAATAAATAAATTAAGTAAAATAATATTAAATAATTTCTTTTTACTATGATTACAAAAATATTTTGATATTTTGATTTGTTTTGGAGTGCTTAACTTAAAACACATGCCTTCTTGATTCTTTCTTGATCTAATGATAAATAATGATAAAAAGCCTTTTAAATATTGCATTAAAATCTTTTTATGAGAAAATACCACAATAGATTTTATCCCTTATAAATAAAAAATAAAGTCTAATAAATAGAATCAAGAGATACTTGACTATATCTTTTTCCCCAAACAAGGATTCATCTCTATAATAATTAAGAAATAAATTATGTCACACTCAAATTCAGAAGGCACCTACATACTTCTCTTCTAGGCTTACTAGCATTTGCACTTGAAGGAGGTGTAATGATTACAACAATACAAACTATATGTAAGATACTATGTTAGAGAGTACAATTCACTTTGTGCATATAAGAAAAGAGTGGGTGAGAGGGAAAAAATGAAGGTCAAATTTGCACAAAATTAGGTGACTTATCAAAACATAGTGAAATATACGATGTATCAAAATATTCAATTAAAATAAAAAACTAAATAAAAATTAAAAAACTAAATAAAAATAAAAATAATATACAAATTTCACCATTACCAATATATTAATGATAAATACTTTTAAATTTTTACTTTTAAAATTTCCTTAACCTACACCGTTTTGGTACCTTAACTCTTTAATCAACAACTAAAAACTAACAAATCCTAAGCATATACTGCTTGTTCTCCTTGAACAATTATAATTATAAATATATTTTATTTTAAAAATATGAAAATCATAATTTAATGGTGTATTTAGATGGATTAATCACTAGAAACTATATATTATTTGAAAGGAAATATGAATCTACCCAAGATAATTTCCACATAACTCAAATAGAGAAATTCGTGCAGATAGGTATTTAGAATCCATATGCAAAATAATAGACAAGATACTGGATTTAGATGACACAAGATATACCTTGGAAAAACCCTCAAGAGGGAAAATCCTAGCCTTCAAAAGCATCCACTACTCATGTATTATTCAACAATAAACATTACAATACATCTTCAACATCGTTCTCCATGAACACCTTTAAAACATCAAGCCCTCTATAAGTAGTCCATATGAAAAAACATGTAACCACACATCCCATGCCATGCTTCAAACATCACAAATGCTAACAAGAGATTATCTCAACCCCTTAGTCAAAATATCCAAGCCAACAATCCAACCTTAAAAAACTATCCACATGTTTTCTTTTACAGAAACAAGCTCACACAAAACCACCAAGTGGTAAATTACATAAACCCATGAGCTTACAAAACCATTAACCCCCACATTTAATTCTTGGTACTAAGTTTTCTCAACATTAAATATTTTTTCCATGTGCAACCCCACATTAAATATTTAATCCAATGTTACATATAACACATAAAGTGGCCCCAAGAATGCTAGACCCATGTGATGCAAGTATCCCTAGATCCCCTAGTTGCATGACATAATAAATAAAATATTACATTATAACATTATGCAAGGTGTGCAACACACCTTTTCCTGACAATATTTATACCTTAAAAGTTGTTCAACTATCTTTCAATAGAAATTAGAGGTTTTGGTAGCTAGATAGGGTCCCAACTAATTGTCAATTGGTGGAAAATTTAAAAAGAGCATATATACCTTTCTATTGTCAACTGACAAGTCTTCAAAATATAAAATTTTAAAAGAGCATGTATAGAAAAGTGAGACATATAATTTATTTTTGTCCAAGTGATAATTTTTTTCTTAATAACAAAGGGTGAACTAATGGGGCCTAGCCTAAAGAAACTAAATAAAATGCCTCCTATTTTTAAGATTGTGGTTGTAGATGTTGCCATGGAAAGATAGGAAAGTTGACAAAATCAAAGTAAATGCCCCATATTTTTTTTGATCGGTAAAAGGCAGGGAGACCCTGCATGATTTTATTTATTCATTAGAAAGGAGATACAACCAACAATTGCAACAAGAAGGATTATAACTGAGAAACATCAGCCACGAAAACACCAAGACAAATCCCATTCCTGAAAAACCAAACTACCCTCCTTACCCCCTCTCAAACATTACCGAGCTCAACATCAGATATACACTGTAGAGAACAACAACACCCCACCAAAAACAACCTATTACAACATATTTCGACTCTTTCTTTTATCATGGAAACGAAGAATCATGTATTGAAACCCACATTCCTCTTCTTCTTCTTGCTTTGGACCTTATACCACACCTCCTCTTGATCATCTATCCAAGTTGGCCCACCCAAATCCTATCTTGTGCACTATTCCCCTCAGAATCAGTTGTGTGAATCCCCTTTGACTGACCACCACAATCACCATTTAGGCCACTACCCTGCACCACCCCTGAAGAAAAATCTGCTGTAGATCCTAGTTCCTTCTACAGGGGTTCGATTGGGGTTGTGCTATCAATTTTCTTACTAGGATCATTCCCAACTAGGTCCTTTTCCACTGAATAGTGGTGGGGAGAAGCCTCTTTCCACCACAAAGCCTAGTTAGCCCTCTTTCTTTTGGAATAATGCTCAACAATATGACCGGTGTTAAAGCAACTTCGACATCTAAATGGAAAACCTTCATAATCTAGCTATTGTTCCCAAACACCACCTGAGTATTTCAAAGAAATAGCCGTAGGCAAAGCTTTTGTGATATACATTTTAATCAAAATACGAGCATATGTAGTGTGTATAAAATTGATCGAATCTTCATCAACTCCCAAAAATTTCTCCAACATGTTGCCTAAAGCTTCGAAACAAGTTTCAAACCAAAAGTGGAGAGAGAGATTTGGAAGTCTTACCCAAAGAGGAACCATCCCAAAGGATTCAGTGTTTGGGTTGAAAGCTGGGTGCCATGGTTTCATCATTGACAAATGTTTGTTCTCCCAGCTCCATTAATAGTCATAGAGCACAATTTTCCCATCCTTCTCATTGTCAAACACAACCACAAAGAAACCCCTCGCATTGGGATAAATTTGTACATCTTCATCCAATATTGGGCTCCAATGCTTTGAGATCCAACAATGCAGCTCTACAAGACCCATCCAAAAACCTCTAAACCTACCTATAAGCCCTAGCTCTGCAAAATATTTTTCATTCTCTACAACTTTGTTTCCTAAATCCCTATCCAAGGAAATAGAGGGGTTAAAATAGATGCATAGCAGAGGGGTAAACACTCTATTTCCAGGTACAAAGCCTTTGGGGCATCTCCTCGACCTCAATGCTTCTCTCCAACCGCCTTCCATACTCCCATCCCACTATGATTCTTCCTCTCGACCATCGGATTGTATGCCAGACCCCCGTGATCCCAAATACGTGATTATGATCCTAGCTCAAGCTACCAAATCTGGCCGTCACTGTAGATCCACCTCCCAAATTCATGAGCGACCTTCCATGCCTCACCACCTTTGTAAAAGGCCATCTCCAGGTCCTTGTAGAACCTATAAACTCAAAAGGATTTCTTCTTGCTCCTCTCCAGGGAGCCCTAGCTGCAACCATTTCTTTTTACTTATTGATTGAATGCCCCATATTTTTAAAAAATAGTGAAACTTCCTATAGTGATAAATGTTGCTATATAGAAATAGAGGAAAATTGGTTCATAAACTAGCTAATTCATGACTATTTCAAAGCTAATATCATTTTACAAGACAAAATATAGTTAATATCTCTATTGATGATTCAATATGCTTCATCTCATCTTCCTGTTCCATTTGAGAAACCTAAGAACCTAACCCAATTTTCACTTGGGTGCTGGCCATAGTTTTAAAATGAAATCATCCCTCAAAATTGAATTCTCCCACTTGGTTTTTAAGAAGTTCCTCTACTTTAGATATAAATACATTATAATAAATTTGTACGCACATCTTGAATCTTTGTTTTTGAAAAGATAAGCAGCATTTACAGGGTGCTGTACCCTTCACAAAGAGCCACCAGGGCCAAAAAGGAACAAGTCAAAAAATGAACAGAGACAACACTTTAACAACACAGAGACCACGGGAAGGAAACCAAACAACAAAACACCAGCACAGGTAGTAGCTAATTGGCATTGTCCCAGTTTTTGAACAAGAGGTCCAGTACGTCATCATCGACCCAGTCTTGGTTCTCCTAGGAATTATTGCCCTCCAGCTCCTCCTTGATAGAAAGAAACATAACCATCTCAAGAACTTAGAGCTCACTGATGTACAATAGCTAAATCACCTTCAAGCATGCCATTGGAATTATCTTAAATTTTTGTAAGTGATGAAAGCCATAAGAGCTTTAAAATAATAAACAACATTTAGAGTTGCTTCAAGTCAAGATTAACAATTTCAATTATTTTTTAAATTTAAAGAGTAATCTATTATGGTTCCTCTCTTTTCTTTCTAAAAAGAATCCTTATATAAGAACACATTATTTTTCTTACGTATGCTCTCAATTACAAATTTTCAAGGATAAGATCAACCTTTTAATTAAGTTACAAATGTATGAAGTATGGGACATATAAAATATAAAATAAATAAATTAAATTCTAAGATAATATTATATCCAACCTATATATCAATATTTGTCCCAGGTTTTAATGACTTCACTTTAACATATACAAAACATTTACGTGGTTCATATGTTTTATAGAAAATGCTAGCTATCCCCTTAGAGGGATCAAACCCAAAATTAGGTCACATTGATTCTACAAACAACTACCTTTAAAATAAAATAGGTACTAATAAAATTAGAATAGATGGTTCTGATTATAATTTGTAATATTTATGCACATTAAGATCGAGTTTACTACAAAGGAATCAAACATGAATTAAATGTAGTTCAAACAGTCACTCACTGATCATTGGTGGGATTAATCCTTGTCATAGTTATGGTGAGTTTCTAGATGATTATCCAAGTATTATTATCCTACTATGGTCAGATGAGAGAAGAGTGTTTGGCTTGATTACCACAACCTCTAGTCTACTAAAATCTTGCACATATCTAATTTTTGCACTTTATGTGTGTTGTGCACCAATATATGTTTAGATCTCTTGTTGTAGATGCCTAAGAGTGAGGCAGATTTTCCCTAGTAGGGGCACTGCTAGAAGATGAAGGTGAATCAAGCGATTCCCTTCATGTATGGCTACCCAAGCACAAGTCCAATGTGAGATAATGATTTTTTGTTGAATGATGAATGATAGCTGATTTGCCTAGCGTAGGGTGTCCAATGAAGATATGATGTGTAGGTGTTGTGATCTAGTTTGCCTGCCCACCAATCCACATAGAGACTCTCCAAATACAAGTGTTCAATGATCGCTATCTTGCAAGTGAGCAAATTACATTGCTAGACTTGTGATCTATTGAGGAAGTGAGGTTAAATCTAGAAGGAGGGCTGAGGGAGGGTTTCCATCACACCTCAAAAGGTTGCAACCTAGGATGATCCTAGATTATAAATGTGAATAAAATCAACAAAAATCAATTCTCCATGATCCTAGCACCCAACAAATGAAGTGAAATGAATAGTTGTTTGAGGGTGCTAGGATCTACAATAACTCAATGAAAAGATTAGTTTATTTTATTTTTATTTATTATAATATTGGTCAACTCAAAACTAGGTGCCATATTTTAAAACTTGAATTTGATTTTATTCAAATATTTATTTATTATTATTATTTTATATTTAAATATATATTAAATAATTGGTGTTAAAAACACTTTTAAAGAAAGGTTGGTCAACTGAGCTAAGTGAGGGACATGCCATTTGTGGTCCCATGGAGACTACACACAATAATTTTATGTGCACATCAATTGAATTTGTATTCCAAAAATAGAATTAAAAAATTAACGTATTTTCAAAGTTGTTGCAAACTCTGAGCACCCCACCACTTGTTGGGGTTGATATTATTTGCAGTTTTGAAATGCAATAGGTTATGCATAAGTATTTAGGATATCTACACTAATTATGTATTATTTAACTTCTTTCCACAAAGTAAACTCATTAAATTATGAATGTTTCTTACCAAAACTTTTTTATGCAAACAATTTATTTGTTCAGAGTAAGGAAAAGACAAGGACTGGTGAGAAGTGACTATGCGCCCCCTTTACTAAATTATACACATCATTTTAAATTATTTTTATTAAATAGTAAATATTTATTGTGACAAATAAGATGATTTCATTTTCCAATCTTATTAAGTGGGAAATTTGTCATTTAGAGCATAAATATGGTTTTACAACTAGGTCTTAAGACACTATTCTAAATTCAATATTTTACATCATTTACAAGTAGTTTGTAACCCCCAATAGTTTTATTTTTTTAAAATTATTTTGAATATTCAATGTTAATGTGGTAGTATTGGGGTGCAAGCCCAAGTGCTTTGAGAGTTTTTCCATGTAATCTTAATTTTAAACCTTGCATTCTTCTGAATAAAGTAAGATTGTAAATGGGTTTTGTAGAGAGTAATCATAATAGGTTTTGAGCCTTGCATTGAGGAAAAGTTGCTATTGCTACATGATTGATGACCATGGACTTTGCAGAGTAATATGAGATTTGTTAAGAGAGTGACAAGATCTAATAGAGCTATAATGTTTAACATAGTTTACATTGGAGGGTTAAGGGATATATACAAGCAAAATTAGTAAACTTGTTGTATTGTAGAAGCATTACCTACTTGATCATTGTATTGTGGTTTATCATCATTGTTAGAATGTAAATGTAAGAGCCATCCCTCGACCAATACCCTCTACCTTACACTTTATGATGTCTACCAAAGATTGGATAAAAAACAACCTATTGCACACTATCAAGCCCTATGGTTTGCAATCCATGATAGTTACCAATGGCATTTCACAACCATTGAAAACAATAATTCTACTCTAGGTATTATAATGCCTTCATGAGCTCTCCAAGTGCAATGATGTAATGGTTTTCATTAAACTTGGAAAATTTCCACACCTAGAGGAAAATTGGGCAAGCACACCAAATAGAATAACACTTGTTAAGAGTGATTCTTTTCCAAGTTTCTAAGATAAAATAAAAATTATTTGAAATTTGAGAACATTTCAAAAGATATATAGGAGTTGATAAGTTAATTTACCTAGAGCTTTGCAAGGTTACTCCAAATTATTTTTTCTAAAATGCAAATAGATTTTTTGGGGCCTATTTGGACAGACTAAAGATGGACTAACATGAATGCTTTTCTTTAATGCATCAATATTTTTTACAACAAGTATGAACACAAGTTTCATATTTTTATCAACTAATTAATGAGTAGGGGGCTGAGACTTGATGATTAATGGTTGCATAAGTGCCAAATTTAGAAAATTTAAAATAAAAAATACATTAAGTGGAAAGTATTGAGTTGATTACTTCTCCATTAGATCTCATCAGTCAAGATAAGACTAAATAAGCTATGAATCATAGACATTACCTGTGTTAAAAAACATGAAGAATAAATGATTGTGTGCACCTTTATGTAGTGAAAAGTAGCTAGAACATTTTAGGGGTGCAAAAAAAGAAAATTGTAAGGGGCTCTTTGTGTGCCTTGCAATGAAAAACAACACTAAGAGAATGAATCTGGATGGTTGTAGACTAGAAGAGACAAATTTCAAACTATGTAATTTTTTTGCATAGAAAATACTTGAATTAGATTTTTAGAGAGTGAATTCTTGTTTGCAGTTATAAAAACTTGATACTTTAAAGATAGACCTACCAAATACAGTCATGTCTAGAATAGCCTCTAGAAGGATGTTGAATCATTCTAAATTGATGTAAGAATATAAATGCTACCTCTATTTGTTTGTGGGAAGATGATCTTTCAAATGTAGCACCCCTTGTTTTTGTTGAAGTAACATAGACACATGGCTTAAGAAAATAACATAATTAGATAAAAATATATCAATGCCTAATTTTATTGCTGAATCCTAACCATGTAACCAACCATGTGACAAGATGTATCCATCTAGAAAACCAAGTTGTTTGTCACTTGTTCAACACAATCTTTTAAAATTTTAATCGTTTTTGTTCATGCCAATCCCTTATCTTGTGACATTTACTCTTTAAAGCATAAGAGCTAGTATAATAGCAAAAAAGAAAAATATGATAAGTTTAACATATGAAGATGGTTTGAACCCCACTATTTACTCTATATGAAAATAGCTCAAGCAACCATTACATTTACAGCATCAGCAGTAGCCATTCAATACTAAATAATTCTGTAAAGTAACCTTAAAAACAAGAAAAACAAAATAAATAAAAATTTAAAACCATCAAATAAACTTAAAATTTATTTTAGAGTTCAAAATTCCACTATGTGAAGAAACAAATAGGGATCTAACGGTAGGTATTAAAATAATATCATATATGAAAACAACCATAAATAAAATCTCAGAACCAATGCCATTTATTTGACATAGAATTGATTTCAAATGAGATAACCAAAGCATAAATATTTTTTAAATTATACGAACCAAAACCACTCTCCCTATAGTTGTGCTTCAATCCGGTCATAGCAAGCTCAAAGCAGATGTAAAATATTGGGGTTTTAGAGTTACTAGATTGTTGAGGTCCAGACAAGATTTTTGCAAAGCTGCTACAAATTATAGTGTATTGGTTGATTAAATAAATAATCATTACAGCTATTTTTTTCCACCCTTTCGAAAAAAAGGTTGATATAATCTATATAAACCGAACAGAAAAGGTGATATTATCTATACAATTGGAACAAAAAAAAAAGTGGTATTATCTATACAACCCAAAAAAAAGAAGTGATATTATCTATACAACCCAAACAAAACAATGTAATATTATGTAAAGAGCAGAAAACTCCTTAATAACAAATCGAAAATACTTAAAATAAATTCCATTATATTCCAAATAAAGTCGTCATCTCTTTCATTCATTCATCATAAAACAAGTCGATTACATACAACGACATAAAATTTGAAAAGATATCTTCATTATAATTCAGTCTAAATCTTACAAGTGTCGAAATACACATTTCAAATAATAAATACAAAGGATAATACATATCCAGTTTACAATTTGAGACTTAGGCATTCAGTCGCCATAAGCTCGTCATTACATACACCATGAATAATAAAGCATTAAAAAGAAGATTCAGTCTGTCGATCTTCCATCCATAAGCAAATCTTCAAAAGAAGATGAGAACAAGAATTAGGCGCTTTTCCGCCCAACCTCGAAGCTTACGCTTCCCCGAAATTTCTTAGTCAATCAAGAAATACCCGACCCTGCACGAATTGCTTAGCAAAAAGCAGTTTACGAGCAAGATGGAATTTGGTGCATGCCTAGTACTACTAAAAAACCACAAGCATTTTCATTTTTCTAATTAAGTTAAGAAAGAAGCAAGTTCGGTACTAGGATATGGTAGAGAGCTCAAATAATCCATCTATTTCAATGGTACAAAAATTACTTGGCCAAGTAAAATGTCATGCACGACAATAAAAACAGTTTTGGAAAAAGAAAAACTACACTCTCTATTTACCCATATTCGGCACCCGTCCTGGAAGGTAACTTTCCCAAAAACATCACATGCAAAATTATCTATTATTCATGCATGGTTCAAACAATCAAATGCAATCTTTCACAATCTTTCAAAACATTAACTGAAAACATCATTTAAAATGAAGACAGTTTAACAAACACTACTTTTCATTGTTCTAATTCGTAAAAAGACATAAAATCAATATTTTAATTGAGTCATTTAAATAATCAACAAAGATTCATAAATGAAGGTGTAACTCCAGTATGTTGAATAATACATATAAAAACGTAAATTAAAAGAGCACACATTCAGTTGTTTCAAACTCTTATTTAATTTAAGTTATTTAAAATTCGTTTGGATAGTTTACAAAAATTGATAGAAACTCAATTTAAGCATTTTGATTCAAGTTCATCCTATTTTTAGCGTTTACATGTCCATTATCTATCAAATTTAATCTAACTGTTTTAAAATTCCAAGTTTTGACAGTTTTCCTAAAAAGTGAAATAATCATATTTAAAATTCTGTTTTTGATGTTTTCTATCAATAATTTTAACTGCTTTGCATCAAGCTATTTCCGTTTCACTAAATTTAGTCATTTCGTTTCCAAGTTTAAATTAGTTTTCTAATTTTCAGTTCAATGATTCATGAACGATTTTAAATCAAGTTTATCTAATTCTTAGCATAAATAAATTAAATTTTTGTTTATGAGCTTTCTGATTTTCTAGAAAAATAAAACACAGTTTGATTTTTCCCTAGCATGAGATTTATCTAATTATTTTTCATTTAATCTACATCTAAATTTCTGTCTTGATTTTGGAAATTAAGTCAATTTGTTTCTGTTTTCAGTTTTGGAAAAAAATGCAAATATTATTTCTCACAGTCATTGTTTTCGTTTTTATTCTCTATTTTCCTAATTTCTTTAACAATCAAGATTTTCTCAAATTTCTAACAATCATTTCCAGAATTTGTTGAATTTAAAATTGAATGATCTAATTTATAATTTCATTCTACAAATCTCCAACCTGGTAAATTTCTTCTGTGTTTCTACTAAGAGAGACCTGTGCGTATGGAGGAAAAGTGATTTCTTCTGATGTTGCTGTCCTTTCTATGGCCACACCTCTCTTTTTCCCCATACTTCTAATCTTTCCTGTTTGTGGGGTGAAGATGTTGGTGTTGCTGCTGTGGAGAGTTTCTTGTTGCTATTCCCTGCGCATGGAGGAAACGACACAGTAACTGATGCCTGCGCAAGGAGTGGAGGCTGCGTGGAGTGGAGCTCAAGCCGCGCCTTGTTTCCTTGCTACGTGGGAAGTCAACAGCTGTAGGAGTCGCGTAGGAGAGAGGGTGAGGGATGGCCTACGCATGGAATGAATGGGGAGCTGCGTGGATCTCCCTTAGGCCGCCCTTGCTTGCTGCTGTGGAAAAGATCCACTCCTCGCAGTGTGAGCTTCTTGTTGGCAGAGACTCCTTTCCAATTCAAATTTTCCTTAAAATCTCTCACAAATTTTAATGTATATCTTCAAATTAAAATAAGAACAATGTCTGAATTTCCTGTGTGTTTTTAATTCCGGATTTTCAATGATCTATATAATTACTTTCTAATGCATTCATGCATAATCCAGATCCATAAATCTCTCAATTTGATCTTCAGTTCCAATTTAAACTTTGAGTTCAAGATCTTTAAAGATATTTTTATTTATTACTTTTGCTGAGTTCAATTTTGATTTTAATTTTCAAATTTGAAATTTTTAACGGAATCAACTTCCATCTCACAATTTAACTAAATTTATAAAATGAATCTATTTCTAAATATAAAATTCATTTATTTTCACTATTTCCAATTTAAATATCATTTAAATTTAAAAATAACTTTATTAAACTAAATTTAATAAAAATCAAGTTTGAAACTCAATTACATTAAATTTTCAAATTTTCAACTTCATATTTCAAAAATAAGAATAAAATATTAAACAAACATTCTATTACATTTAAATTGCATTAAATTTCATAATTTAACAATATCATCTACAAAAACGAAATTTTACAATTTTATAAGAAATCACACTAAAACTAAATTTTTTGATTTGCAAGCATAATATACGCACAAGACATTTAAAAAAAATCAATCTACGTGAGTGTGTGAGATCCCATCTATTCGCATACGTCAGTCCAGTCGGTTGAACAACTCTACTTGATTGTTGTTCTCGCCTTCAACCTCGTTCACCTATTTCTTGCATTCACTTGCACTCGATTTATCATCAGTAATGACAAACCCCGAAATAAACGTAAATACAATAATTTGCATTTCAATTTCAATTAAATTTTATCTTCATTTCATTTCGAATTTCAATTAAATCATCTTTAAAATAATCATTAAATAATCTAATTTGACATATAAAGTAAAGTTTGCATTTAAATAAGTAAGCGAAAATTCATACGTGACATATTATCTATACAATCCGAACAAAAAAAGAGAATTCTGGCTTTTCTGGAATTGCAAGTAAAGAACAGGAAGTTTATGTTATATATGATATTGTTGTAACCACTATTATTCATACTCTGTAGCCAAGCTTCTCAAGTTTGAATTGCATCCAGCTATTGTATTTCCTCTACATTCAAGTAGGAGTAGCTATTCTATTTCCTAGGAGCCACAATTCTCAATCCCAAGAAAAAAATTGAAGATGGTGTTTGTACTTGCAAAGGTAGTTGTTGGAAAAGTTTGTGAGATGGCCATTCAACAAGGGGCTAATGAGGTAAACATAGTGAAGAATTTCAAGAAAGACTTTGAATGGATGAAGAATAAAATAGAGAAAATAAATTATTTTCTAAATGAAGTTGATGAGAAGAGCAGTACACAAAAGGAGTCTGTGAAAAATTGGCTTCAGAGAGTTCGCGATCTTGCCTGGCAGAGGACATACTTCAAATATATGTTGTGGATTCCATGTATGTTACTAATACTCACTTTTGGACTTTGAGTTTTAGGCAATTGATTCTTCGCCATCAAATGGGCAGAAGAATTCAAAAGGTCAAAGCTCGAATGAGCTTGGTCATTGAAGATGGAAACCAATTGAATATAGGTCATACTGTGGTTTGCCACGTAGAAGTAGCAGAATCATCAAGTAGATCCCAGAGACGACAGTTTAAGAGACTAAGTCTCTTGGCCAGCGATTCGAAGCCAGTGGGGATATAGTCAAAGATTGAAAGCATAGTGAATTTGCTAGAAAACCCCGAATTTCCAATTATTGTAGTGGTTGGAATGGGTAAAACCTATCTTCTTCAGCATCTTTGCGACACCCAAAAGGGAAGGTATGATATATCTGCATAGCTTTTAGTTTCTCAGATCTATTCATTTCCCAAGTTGCTAAGTGATTTAGCCTTCCAATTGAGTAAATAATTAAGTCAGGAAATTAAGGAGAGTGGAGTAAGTGAAGAGGTAGCAGCACAGTCAATTCATAGCTTTATCCAAGGGAAGAGGTGTATTATTGTTTTAGATGATGTGTGGAGGGCTATTAGAGAAGGTGATTTGCTAACTAAACTTGGTATCCCAATTGGAGGTAATAGACAATACAAAATTTTGGTTACCACAAGAAGTAGAGAGGTTTTTGTAAATCTTAATGCTGAGATTTATGAGATGAAAATTTTTACAGATGAAGAGAGTTGGAAGCTATTTTGTGTGTATGCATTTCCTAAGTCTGAGGAAAATAGAGCGCCAGAGTACCTGAAGAAGGTAGCTTTTAACATCGTAAAGGAATGTGCGGATTTTCCACTTGCCATCAAGACCACAACAACATCTTTGGCGAGCACTACATTCCTCAGGGACTGGCAGTCCAAGTTGAGTACGCTGAAAAAAGGTAGGCACTCCTAACGATCCTATCATGGATATTCTCAAGTTGAGTTATGACATCCTACCTGCACATCTGAAGGCTTGTTTTGCTTATCTTTCCTTCTTTCCTGAGGATGAGGAAATAGAGTGTGAGTATCTCATATATCTATGGATGGGAGAAGGATTGATTCCCACTAGAGAGAACCCGTGGGATTGTTTGGAGCAGCTTGCCAATCTCTGTCTGGTTGAAGTATGGGAAAAAGAATGGAAGCTGAAGAAATATTGTAAAATTCATGATTTATTGCTTGATTTGGCCATACATATATCCAGAGAAAATAAATGCGCATTCCATGTTGAGGACTCCTTCTCCAAATTGAGCTTTGTGAATAGAGGTGGTGGTGGTCGCTGGTGTTGCCTATTTTTGGTGAATAAAGATATTGATGAGCATGCTATCTTGTAGAGGCGTTCTGTTTCTCCCACACTTGTCCACACACTGACATTGTCCCGCAATAGCAAAATTAGAAACATTTCAAAAAATTTCTTTAATAGTATGAGAGTTTTGTGGGTTCTCGATTTGAGCTACACAGATATCTCCACATTGCCTACTTGCGTTGGAAAGTTGAAATTGCTAAAAGTGATGAATTTGATGAGGACAGAGATTAAGGAGGTACCAGAGTGTGTGAGAAATCTCAAGAGTCTCTCTTATCTTAATGTCTCTGGTTGCGATGAATTCAAGCAGAGTCAAGCATTGAAATGGATAAATGAACTAAGATGTCTTCAACATTTGGAAGGCCAGTTTGAGTGAATGCCAAAGGGAATATCAAAGCTAGAGTCTTTGCGAACACTATGAGTAAACACGTGGTTATCCCTGTCCATGGAAGAGGATGGTGTGTTAGGGTTAGAGGATGTTGGGAAGATGAATGAGATTGAGGAAATATCGTTTAAAGTTTCTCATGAATCACAGTTGAAGAAGATGGAAGAAGGGATCCTTGCACCATTGGAGAAGATGCGTCGGTTGGAGGTCATGGGTAGCATCCGTGGAATGTGGGGTGGATCAGAATCGGGTCTTCCACAGTTTTTGGAGACAATGAGTGCAATGAGAGACCTGGAGCATCTCAGACTCTCTAGTTTTGCAGTGCCAAGTTGGATATGTTGTTCGGCAAATCTCAGGTACCTCTATTTATGGGGTTGTCATTGCAGTAATTATCCAGAATTACAAGAAATGCCCAATCTAGTGAGTTTGTGGTTGTGGGGGAATGCAAGGTGCACAGAATTGCCAAAGGCATTTGGAAATTCGGGAGGGTTTCCACACCTCCGCTTCCTTCATATACATGATTTCTGTGAATTGGAGGAGTTTCTCGAAATGGAGGATGGAGCGATGGCATGCCTTGAGAAGTTGGAGTTGTCTTTATGTGGGAAGGTGAATAAAGTGAGAGGGATTGGAGTGGCTGAAAGGAAAGGAAAGGTCCTTTTATAGTCCACGATATTAAGCGGTCTATTTTTGGGTCTACAGATGGCTTACAGTATATGGGACTCCTCGTACTCCCAATATGAGGGAGGCACCTAACTCGTGCTCCACAATACGAGGTGTACATACCTTACCCCCAGGATTTGAACTTGTGACCTCTCTTTCAAGAGTACAAGTTCTCCACCATTAGACCAACTCAGGTGTATAGGCCAACTCACCTGTAAGACTCAAAAGATTGAGTTAGGAGGGTCTGGGATGAATTAATTGAGGGAGATGTTGAAGGAACATGGGATATATCAGGAAATATCAAAGCTAGCAATCCGCAAATATAATTAGTTGACAAATAGTTTTAAGATTTGTTTAGAGGGGTGTTATTTCATTTATGTTTGTTTTATTTTATCTTGTATTTGTATTCAAAATTATTAAATAATTTATGTATATGTGTGAAATCTAGTCTCAAACTTTTATTAAGGATATTTTAAAAGAATCTATGTAAAATTTAGTTAGTGTTTCTAAAAGTTTATAAAAACAAAAAGATAAAAGTGTCATATATATTATTAATAGAATAGTGTTGGGTAAAATTATTTTAGTCATATATAACATTTAATAACATTTTTTAAACATATATGTAGGTCATTATAATCAAACATAAAATTAAATCAAAATTATATATATATGAGGACAAAATCTTTGTCAAAAGAGTTTTTTAATTTACAATAAATATTAAGACATAAAGTGGACATCCATTGAAATGAGTGCATTTTCAATATACTTAGATTTAACTAATTATTAAAAAAAAAAATCAAAATTAAAAAGTTCATGCCCTAAAGCTTCAAGTTAATTAATTGGAAAAAATTGAAGAGAAAAAATAAAATTTAGTACAAAAAATTGGAAGCATCAACTTTATTTTTTGAATATTTTTTAGCAATTGAATTATATTCTCAACTTTATTAAACTAGCATAGATATCTTAAATACATCTATTTGATAGATGTCGTCGAGAGATAACAATATCGAGGTGCCTGTATTTAAATTGTTATTGATAATAGATAGATGTCTCGAGATTGATATCTCGGTGTCTTTTAGATAGATGTATTTAATATATCTATGCTACTAGCATTCATAGTGTGACATGTAAAATGCTAATCTAGAATCCTTTTCTTGTGTTTGTGTAAAGTATTATTATCCTTTACAAATAAACAACCGTGTCATATTTTTTGTGCCTTGCACACATGCCCCATCCTAACGAGGTCCCCCCTTTTTTCATCTCGCTCTTTAGTTTGCCTTGCCTTTTCTCCTTAAGAAAAATGGTCCTTGGAATTTTGATTTTTGGTTGTCTCCCTAGAATATTTACTAAGTTTTCATCAAAATGGGGAGGTTTTTGAATGTCTTGCAACAATTGGTCAAATTGATGTCATTTGAGATGCTTGAGGTGGCTTGGCTGCTGAGTTTTTGCATATCTCAGAGTTTTCTTAACTTCAAGGAATCCCTTGTCCCATGACATTAGTGAGGTTCTGACTCTCGCAAAATTCCCCACCTCATGAAATATCTGAAATTCCAAGCTTTCTCAAATCCTCGAATTCCAAAAGTGCTCGGGATCTCCGAAATCCCTTGTGGGGTCAAAAATTCAAAGTGACTCTTTAATGTGAGGGATATCTATGGTTGTCAGTACATTTATGTCTAAATTACAAAGGAGGAATAAAACAAATTTTCCAATTTATTTCTCACTATTGTTTCATTTGCAAGCTTGAGCGGAGAGGTGGAGGCAATTAGAGCATCTAGATGAACGAGTAGGAGGGCGATTTATAGAAGTTTGGGCGTGTGTCAAGGGTAATTCTAGGTCTTTTCTTGCACACACCAGTTGAAAGATTAGTAAAACTCCTTTGCACTCAATTTTAAGTAAGTTCCCTTTTATTTGAGTGCAAATTGAATGGAGAAAGCATGTAGGGTCAAACATTAAGATCTTCAATTACACAAATACACATCTTTCATACTCTTAGTTTTGGGGTTTGCAATGCTTGAATTAAGATATTTGAGAGCATTAAGGTTTTTTTAGAACAATTCAAACAAAAAAAATGCATGAAATCTTTGTAGTTGCAGTTAGGGCATCAGTCACTATGGTTTCCCATGTGAAATCATGTTCATACCAAAACGTAATCAATCCAAATTCATGATAGACTCTCTTTTAGGGTTTTAGAGTTTAGAGTTTGAACTTAAAATGATAAAAAACCATGGATGTTGCATCCCACGAACCCTCATTTTCAAGACCAAAAACTTGCAAAATCTAGTAGAGATACGATTTCATGAAATTCAACTTTTGTTTCAAAAATCTACAAACCTTTCAAATCTACAAAACACCATAAACTGCGAAGACGATTTATTAAAATTGACAACCTGAACTGTCACCTGAGAGGTTTAGGAACTCAGGTGAGTGGATTTCTAGAGTCCATACCACAACTTAGGAAGCTCATTGCTAGAGGACTCCAATGTGGGGAATAGATGACAATGCGACATGCTAGCATCCTAGTCGGGCACTAGCGTCTGTACAGATAGAGAACACAAAGTCCAATATAATAACCTAAAGAAACGTACTAACAACTTGACAAGTATAATCTAATACAATGACATAAACAAAAAAATGACTAGACTACTGAAATAACAAGAGGAATACTTTAACTTGAAAGATAGATTGATCAAGAATGAAATAATGAACAAGGGTAGTAGAAATCCAACTTATGATCAGTCCATCCTCCCACAAGCTCCACACAAATGAAATACCTACACACAAAAGAACGAGGAAAAAGGTTGGGGTTGTTTTGGGGCTTGTTGTAGTCAAACCCCCGTTTTGGTGTTTCCACCTCCACGAATAGCTAGAATAGCAATGATAGAGAAATTACGATAATGAAAGATATTGAAGTAGAAGTAATATATGCTATGCTAACAACAATATGCTATGTAAAGAATGAATGATGATAAGTAAAGTGAAAGATAGAAAGATATCACATTCAATCACATGCACTCAAGGAAAATGAGAAAATGAGCGAGCTCACAAGCTTGGTAGAGTTGATATTGCCACAACAACAAAGAAAAAAGTCTCACAAGACACCAAGTTGCAACTCCAATGGTGGTACAAGTGTTGTGAATGAAGTGAGGTATGAAGAATTTTAAAGGAGATCAAGTGAGGTCTCAAGAACTGTGAAGAAGATGAATGAGATGAATCAATAGGCCATTTGAAGATGAAGTTGGAGGGAAAGAGTCATTCGAGGTTGGTCAAGGGCGCAAGGATGTTACTCTTCATTTCCAATTGAGAGTTGTAATGCCTTTGTGGATTCCAGAGGCAGGAATCCTATCAGGGTAGCAACATTCCGCACATATGTTTGTGTGCCATGCTAGCGTCCTTGACAAAATATCTTCCACTGACACTAAAAACAACTACCAAGTGGATGAGAAAAAAATCAGGGATGTGGAATAACATCATATTTAATTCTTGTAATGTAAGAGGAACATAAATAGGGAATTTATGAGGGATGCAAATTCACGATTACATTTTCCACCCGCTTTAACAAGCATAAGTGTCAGTGAATGCATGGTAAAGTAGAGAGAAAGTTAAGAAATGTATACCTAGACCGTCGAGGAGGTAGACCACAATCTGACCCACCCAAAAGCACATGAAGAGGAGATGGATCCACAAGTACTTGGTCTTGAGGAGAGTTGACTAAATGCACTGCAGGATCGTAGACTTACATAAGGTGAATAAAAGGCTTTGTAGGTGCTCGGTCCTACAAAGTTGAACAAAGAGATCCTGCAGGATGAAAGCACTTTGCAGGTCCTCAGATTTGAAAAGGAGGCACCCCAAGTGCTCGGTTTTGAGGGAAGCCCAATGTGAGAGGCTCCGTAGAATTTTATGGGACCTTACAAGTAATCATTTTTGCAAGGCAAGATCAAGGTCCTCAGATCTCCAAGCTTGATTGAAAAATCAACTTCATAGGTCTTGCAAAGCAACATGTTAATCCATAGAAAAAACATGTTAGATATAAAAAACCACATAGGAAAATAGTCAACAATTGAAGGAGAAGCTTTCAAAAGGGTCCCTTGGGAACCCTTCAAAAGAAAAGGGGTCCGCTTAAGGGACACTCTCTTTGAAAGGTGATGATATTTTTTACAAACAATTCTTACATCAAGGAATCATTTTGAAAGTTCTCTTTCAAGAAGGAATTCGAAAGAAAGAATACTCCCTCACAAAGGAAAATTTTCAAACTTCTTCATTGGAAAAATTACTCCCTTCTTGAAGGGAAGTTTTCAAATAATATCTTACGAATCTATAGTGAAAGAAATATTCCATTAGGGATCCTTTTTGAAGAATGTAATTTTTGAAAAATAAAATATTTTTAGTGAGGGATTCGTTGGCCACCGAATACACCTTTTTGAAAATCGAAGCAATATGATAGCCCACCTTAGGATGGTGTGTGTTGAACAAAAAGGCATGTAACATCCTAAGGAGAGAGAAGAAAGTGATGTTGTGGCTTGTGATACATGAGATGTAACCATGGAAATTTTGTCGTACATGCAAGGGACACCACATAGGCACCAAAACATCAAAAATCAAGCAAAGAAGAGAGAAAGATAAAAAGACAACATAAGAAAAATGGAGATAACAAGAGATAGGGGGATTTGATATTTTAGGGTCAGAGCTGCTCATAAAAATAGATAGATAGATATAATATTATATATATATATGAACTGTCATCAACCCCCTTCTATATGAAACCATGTGAAGAAAGGTATGTGAAAACAAAATAAAAATAAAAATATTGGGTCAAAATGGAAGGGAGTCCTAAATACCCTCAACACTTTGCATCATCCCCAATTATTGAAAATCAAGGCACAACAGAGGAATAGTGATGTAACAAATAGAAGAAGTTTATGACACAAAACACTCTTGTATCCAAGCACCTACGAGGGTGATAAGGGTCCTCTAGGAACATGTAAAAGAAGCACACCTGGGAAAACACAACACACACACAAATATAATCTACAAGTAAAGAAGAGGTTCCCTCCTAGTCCTCATCAATTGATAGGTCATCATTCTCCCAATCTAGATCATTATAAGGGGAAGGTGGATGACCTGGAAGGGTAGGATAGCAAGGGGAGCACCCTCTGATTCTCTTGTGACAAGAGCCAAGAAAGAGGTCCCCTCAAGGTCTTCTTCACTCAACTCCATGAGGTAAATGCCTTTGATTTTTCAAAAATCATCGATAGAGCTGGGACATCATCTACCAAGTTGAACATGCACTTGATGGGAGTGCCATGCATCAACTGAGTAGGCGATGAAGGAGGTGCTCGGGATCCATTGTCGACCTCATCGAAAGACTCAGGGGTAGTGACAAACTACCAGGATTCTAGGGGTGCCTCCATCACTAGGACACCATAGGTTAAAGTGGAACCAACTTTTGAAGAAGGTGATCCCTTCTTTTGAATCCCATTAGAAGCAATGTTTTCCTACAACTTACAATTCATCGAAGGATGCACAAGATCCTCATAGATGAAGCGAAATGTGAGTAAGAAGCAGAGAACACCGCAATAGACACCACCGAGGTATTAGGCATATCCATAGGCTTGGGGAAATGTGGGATGTTGGGAAGGGACATAAGAAGAGGAGGTTCAATTCAAAGAGAAATGAACACTTGCACCCTTTTAGGGTGAGGGTCATCCACACTCATAGGGGGAGCTAGAAGCAAGATCGAGGCACAAAAAGAACTAAAGGAGTAGGGGAAGAAGAGGAGGATACAACAAAAGACACCAAAAGAGGAGTTGTTGGATCCCCTTGCCCTTTCTGCAAAGTAGCTTGCTTAGTGTCTAGAGCCTTCCTCTGACACTTATTCTCACACACAAGGAATTTTCTTCAGTTCTTGGAGCTAGAGGCTGCAACTTGAGGAGGATCATGAGACTCCTATTTAGTCCATCACAATCATTGTCAATGGAGGGAGTGACTCTTGGACATAAATAGGAGGAAGAGATGTAGGAGCAGATACCACAATAGGTGAAGAACTAGACTTAAGCACCTCAACGATGAGCCTCTTCCCATCCACTACGCTAGAGGTAGGAGCAATAGGAGGCCACAAAGGCTGAGATTCAAAAGCTACTACATGGGGACCCTTCCCCTTACCATACAAGATGGGTCAAGGCACCATGGGTAAGATAGGAAGGTCAAACACTTGGTGCTTGGCCTTTCGCCAAGTGGGAACCATCAGACTCCCCATGAGATGCATAGGAAAGTCAAAGGAATCATAATAGGGTGAGCGGTAGAGGTGGGTGGAACTGTAGAAGAGGAAGGAGGAGGCTCTTGAGTGGACTTCTCTGTTTCCCTTCGAGCAACGAAATCCCTATGTTGCGCTATCATAGAAGCCTTGACTGAAATAGCATAGGGAGAAGGAGGATAGGTCACTTTCGGTGCTATGCCCCCATTCTTGTATTTTACATAAGTGTGATACAATAGGTCTATCCTAGGAGGGAGCACACCAATAGGGTTAGGCTAGAAGTGATCAAGAGAGTAGCCTCCATGTGATACCATCAGTTTGTTACCAATGTTGTGTACTACATGCACGTAACCCTCATGAGAGAACTTCAAGCATTTGTGGATCATCGAGGGGATTGCATTCATGGAAACTAGCCAAGGAATTCCTAGCTTCACTCTGAATATTCAGACCCTAAGATAATATCAAAGAGGGCATTCACAGTCCTAACCCCAACCATGACTGACAGGGTGATAGAATTGATGAGAGGAATGGAATTCCCATCATGTGTATGTATAGTAATTTTACATTCATTGTACCCATCCTTATGTAATAATTTTATTAACATGATCTCCTTTGTGATAATATTAACCTGACATGTAGGGTCAATCAGAACGCCAATTACGGTGTTCCCATTGATACAGGCAAGAATGCACAAAGAAGAGGGTTCTCTATTAACATTCATCAAAAAATCCTATGAGGTAAATGTTATAGTAGGAGACCCACTAATAGGTTGCATAGATGGGATGGGAAGATGCATGAAAGAAGCCATCTCTTATGTACACTAGAAATGAATTTCTCAGAAGCCCCCAAGGGTTTAACAATTAGACAATGACCTATTCTAGGTTTTGCTTCACAACATTTATGATCTCTTCTAGCTACACCACTAGGGGTCGTAGGTTGGGTTGCAAGGCTAGGAAACCCAAAATGTACACACCTAGAACACAAGAGAAGACTCCTTCAACACTATGAAATGGAACCAGAATAGTTCACGTTGGGTTCACCAAAATGTAGAGGAGGGGGACTAACTGCTTAGCACCCCAGGCCACGGGAGGGTCTAGAATAATCAGCTGCCCTAATCTACCTCATGCTAAGGATTTTTTAAGATAGGTTTTATGTTTGAGGGGGCATAAAGGAAGGACAAATAATTTTAATCTTTCCTTATATCAACCTGAGAGGTTTAGGAAGTTAGGTGAGCTGATTTCTAGAGTCCAGATTGCAACTTAGGTAGCTCACTACCAAAGAACTCCAACAAGCGAAATAAATGACTATAAGGAAGCTAAGATAGCGGAACAACTTCCTACACTAATATGAGAGGAGAATAATGTACAAAATTTATAAATATTTAATAGTTACAAAAACTTAAACATAAATAAGTACACATATCATGCATGCCACAACATAATGATTTATGTGGGGAAAACACTTTTGGGAGAAAAACCCCACACTCCAAAATCGGCCCAATATATTATTAAGAAATCACAAAGATTACAATATACTTGTAGAGCAAGCTTCTCATAGGAGTATCACCGTTTAGAGACCCAAAGGTAAAACAATCGCTATGAGACTCTTAGAATATATCATAATACACAACCATAATACAACACCCTCATAAAATAGGGTTGCCTTCTAGGGCAAGTCAAGCTAATAAAATATTGGCCATCAGATATGACACATAATGATGAATGGTCTAGATTTACAATAATAAAAAATATAAATAAAGTTTCCTTTCGGAGCCCCTGCCATGGTGTGCTGCCCCTAAACCCCAGTCAGGGGGATGATCCCCCTAGACCCCTCATGGGGGGGGATCCCCCCCACGCGCCCTCATCGTCATCAGATGAATAGTACCTTATGTATCAATATTACCTTATGTAATTGCAAGGTTGATACACTTTTCTCAACAAATCTCCCACTTGTCGAACACCTTGCAAGGAAAACAAAAGGGTGTCATCATCATCTCTTAATTTCTTGAGGTTGAAAGGACCATAGTCTCTGAACACCATCTGAAATTATCTATGCTCATAGGCTTAGTTAAAAAACTGACAACATTCATCTAATTCTCTACCTTAACCATCTTCACCTTGCCATCTTCAACCATATCTCTAAAAAAATGGTACTATACATCAATGTGCTTGGTCTTGGCATGAAATTGCAGGTTCCTGCCTAGACATATCACACTCTGACTATTGCAATAAATTATCACCACACCTTGATTTATTCCAATATCTAAACATAGTCTCTTAATCCAGATGGATTCTTTACAAGCATGAGTAGCTTCCATATACTCAGATTTAGTAGTGGACAAAGCAACCACAATTTGTCACTTACTCATCCAACTAATTGCACCACCAAATAAAGTAATCACATAAGCACTGGTGGATCTTCTATTATCAACACCACTTGCCTAGTCTGAATCCATATAACCATGAATATCAAGTGAAATCTCCCCTTTAGTCATACTACTATGATAACATAAGGAATAATTTGAGGTACTGCACAAATATCTAAAGACTCTTTTAACTACATCCCAATAAACTCTAGCAGGATTAGACATATATCTAGAAATAAATCCCACTACTTGGGCAATGTCTGGTCTAGTAAAAACAATAGCATACATAAAACTTCTAATTGCACTCTGGTAAGGCACTTTGCTCATGTCTTCTATCTTTGATGGAGATGTTGGACAATCTGAAATAGACAACTTTGTTCTAATTGAAACAGAAACACACAATGGTCTACAAGCCTGCATATCAAACCTCTGTAAAATTGAGTTGACATACTTACTTTGGCCAAGCCATATCATTCTCTTCACTCCATCTCTTTTAATTTCCATCCCAAGAATGTATTTATCTACTCCAATATCTTTCATTTCAAATTTAGTAGCAAGTTGAGATTTCAGTTATGAAATCATGCCTTTCCTTCTACCAATAAATAACATATCATCAACATATAATGCAATAATTAGGAAACAATCACCATCAGTTTTATAGTAAACATGATGATTTGATTTAGAACGATCAAGTCCTAAACTCAACACATATGTATCAAATTTTTGGTACCACATCCTAGTAATCTGTTTTAGGCCATACAAATTACTTGAATTTGCAAACCAATTTATGTTTACCTTTCACCACATAGTGCTCTAGTTGTGTCATATAAATATCCTCCTCCAAGTCACCATGAAGGAAAGTAGTTTTCACATCCATTTTCTCAACTTCTAAATCATAAGTATCAGCAATAGAAAGGAAAAATCTAATGGAACATCATTTTTGCAAAAGGAGAAAATATCTCATCATAATCAACACCCTCAACTTGAGAGTAACCTTTTATAACCAACCTTGCTTTGTATTTATCAATACTTCCACCTGAACCAATGTTTTTCTTGAACACCCATTTGCAACCAACAGGTTTTCGTCCTTCAAGCAATGGTACAAGATCCCATGTATCATTCTTTTTCAAAGCTATAATTTCTTCATTCATAGCAATCTTCCAAGATTCTGCATCATTCATACCTAATGTCTCTTCTACCGATCTAGGTTCATCCATGTTAGTATTCAAAGAAAAAATACGTCTCCAATCAGTAGGTGAATACCTTTTAGGTGGTTTTCTATTCCTTGTAGACCTACAGACAAGCTGAGTTGGAGATTCTTCCTCCTCTTCTAAAGATTGAGAGCTAGATGTGCTCTCCTCAACTTCTTGTCTATCTATGGACCTCGATTCTTGACTTTCTCAGGTGTAGAAGGAAATTGAATCACATCTTCCTATTTACTTTGTTTTGGATGCAATGCAACAAAATAAGGCTTTGTTTCTCTAAAAATAACACTTCTACTATGTACTACCTTTTGTGCAATAGGACCCTAAGGCATGTATCCTTTCACATCATAACTATATTTGATGAAGATAGATTTCACAACCTTGTTCTCCAACTTTGTTCTCTTCTCCTTTGGCACATGTGCATATGCCTCACAACCAAAAAATCTAGGATGCATTAATGAAGTCTTATGGCCCGACCATGCCTCTATAAGCATCTTATCAACAAGAGCTGATGTAGGAGACCTGTTAATCAGGTAACAAGTAGTGACAGTAGCTTCAATTCAAAACCTTTGTTCTAGGCCAACAACACTCAACATACTCCTAACCTTCTCCATCAGTGTCTTGTTCATTCTTTCTACAACTCCATTATGTTGTGGAGAATATGGAGTTTTCTTTTTGTCTACGAATACCACAATCTTTACAAAATCTATCAAAATCATTAGAGAAAAATGCACCACCATTATTAGTCCTCAAAATTTTCATTTTCTTTCCAATTTGCAACTCAACCATTGCTTTAAATTCTTTAAATCGACTAAAAACTTCCGATTTAATCTTTAGAATATATACCCATGTCCTTCTACTATAATCGTCAATAAATGAAATATAATATGTGGATTTACCAATTGAAAGAACATCTACATGACCAAACACATTAGAATGAATAATATCCAATGCAACACAAGGTTTATGACAACTCGAGGAAAACTAAACGTGGTTTTATTTTCCACAAATGAAATTCTCACAAGAATCAAATTCAAGATTACAATCAAACAAAATTTCAATGAGGTTTTTATTTTTCAAGGTCCTTAGACCCATTTCTCTAATGTGGTTGTCTCTGGTGCCATAACATAGTTTTCTTTGTAAGTAACTTTGATTCAGAAGAAAGAGCACCCTTAGGTACCCAAAATCCATGACCATCTGCTAAAGGTGAAACCCTCACTTCTTCCACAAACTTTCTTTTCATAGAAGTACTATTGCACTCAACAGTGCATGCATCAAACTTATACAATGTGCCATATCTAAAACCTCTAGCAATCACCATAGCACCTATGACCATCTTGCATCCTGCATCAAAAATACTACCTGCACACTTGCATCTATTTGTTTGCTCACAGATAACAAATTTTGTGCTTAGCGAGGGATATGCAACACATAATTAATCCTTTTTATTCTACCATCAAGAAACTTGATTTTAACTTTACCACAACCAAAAATTTCTAATGAGAATCATCATCCAAGTACACCTTACCTCCATCAAATTCTTCATATTTAGAAAACCAATCTATATTAAAGGTCATTTGGAAATATACACTTGAGTCAATTAACCATGCATCATTACTTGCACGAGTTTCCAAATCTACAATGAATGTGTCACCATCTTCCTTCTTGGACTCAGAATCAAAATCAAATTTCTTCTTTTTCTTCTTTGTAGTCCTTATGGAAATTTCCAGGCTTACCGTAGTTCCAACAAATAACTTTGGACTTTTCAAGAGACTTAGATCTCCCCTTGGACTTGGATTTTTCATGCTTCTCATTCTTCTTTCCTTTTTCCTTAGGTCTTCCATGAAAATTCAGGGCCTCCTTGGCATTGATGGATACCTTCCTCCTCATCTCTTCAACAAGCAAAGAACACACCACATCTTCAATCCTCAATATAATAGAAGTACTCCCAATAGACATAACAAGATAATCCCATTAATCAGGAAAAGAAAAAATAAGGATCTAACATTTCTCTTCCTCATCCATTTTGACACCAACTGATGAAAATTGAGCCACCAATATATTGAATGCTTCCATGTGGTCTATAATTCGTCCACCCTCTTCCATTCTCAAGGAATACAATTTATTCCTCAAGAAAATCTTGTTCACTAAAGATTTGGCTTGATACATCTCACCAAGCTTCTTCCATATAAGTTTCTATGTAGAGGTCTCTCCATGGACATTGATTAAAATAGAGTCTACCAAGCACAATCTAATTAGACCCTTGGCTTTACGGTCCATAACATCATATTAAGCAGCATGAGTTGGATCTATAGGCCTTGAAACATTCTCATCAACAACATCCCATAGATCTCGATCTATCAACAAATCCTCCATCTTCAGCTTCCACATTTCAAAATCATTTTGGGTAAGTGCACCAATTTGTGACACAATTTCGGTGCCAAATTGCAAAAAAAACCCGTAATAGGCCATATTGCACTTGCCAAACAGGCTTGGTAATACCGATCCTATTTGGTGAGCGCCAAATTTGGTGCTCTCCAAATGGCTTTACCATTTGGCGAGCGACAAATTTGGTGTGCGCCAAATGGCGCTCTCCAAATGGCTTTACCATTTGGCATGTGCCAAATGGCTTGAATTTTGCAATGAGTGAATAAGAGTGAGTTCTCTTTCTTTTTTCAATGAATTTTGGAATGCATTTTTCTATACTCTTTTATTTTTGATTTCTCTTCCAGGGAAACTATATACATGAAATAAACATTTAAGTATAAGTAAGTTATATTACATGTATATAGGCAGGATGTTTGAGAGTGGTTTCAGATCTCTAGGAATTATAATGCAAATTCTAGTTTTTGGAAGATCTTAAAAATTTCAGACTTAGTCAAATTTCAGTAATCAACAATTCAAATTTCAGTAATCAGGAGGTCAAATTTTAGTAGTCAACAAATTGTATCAACTTTCTCTCTCCTTCTCTCTACTCTCTATCTCTCCACTCCCTCTCTCTCTCTCTCCCTTGCTCTCTCTCTCCCCCCTCTCTCTCTCACACCCCTCTATCTCCTCCCTACATCTGCCTCCCCCCTCCCCTCTCTCTCTCTCTCTTTACCTACCTCTCCCTCCATCACTTTGTATCTCACTTATGTCTCCCTCCCTACCTCTTTCCCTCTCTACTCTCTATCTCTCCTCTCCCTCCCTCTACCTACATCTCTCTCACACTCTTTATCCCTCTCTTCCCCCACTTTCTCTCTAACTCTCTCCTCTCTATCTCATAATTCTCTCTCCCTCCCTCTCACTCTCCCCTCTCTATCTCACCACTCTCTCTATCTCTCTCTCTCTCACACACAAACCTCTATCTCCCTCGCTAACACTCCCTCCCTCCATCCTTCCCTCTCTACTTATCTCTATCTCTCCTCTCCCTCCCTCTCTCAACCTCACCCTCCCTCCACTTCTTTTTGTCTCTCCTCCCAATCTCTCTCACTATTGTCCCTCTCTCCCTCCCCCTCTTTCTCTCAATCGATCTTTTTCTCTATCTCACCATTCTCTCTCTCTCACTCACACACACACCTCTATCTCCCTACCTATCCCTCCCCTTTGTACTCTTTATCTCTCCTCTCGCTTTCCCTCTCTATACATACCTCTCCCTCCATCCCTCTCTATCTCTACCTATCACCCCCTCCTCTCTAGATCACCATTCCCTCTCTCCTAGTTTCCCTCCTTCCCTCTCACTCCCTCCTCTCTAAATCACCATTCTCTCTCTATCCCACTTTCCCTCATTCCCTCTCTATGTATCACTTATCCCTTTCTACCTCTCCCTCCCTCCAACCTCCCTCTCTCTCTTTATCTCTATTTATCATTCTCTCCTTACCTCTCTACTCTCTATCTCACCACTCTCTCCATCTCACTCTCCCTCCTTCCTTCTCTCCCTCATATCCATCCCTCTCTCCTTCCCTGTCTACCTACCTCTCCCTCCACTACCTACCACTCTCTCCCTCCCCCTTCTTTCTCTCTTACTCTCTATCTCTCCCCCCTTCCCTCTCTAATATCTTTCTCTCTCTCCCCCTTCCTCTCTCCCCTTTTTTAATCTCCTCTCACTCTCTCTCCCTCTCACACACACTCACCTCTATCTCCTCCTTTCCTCTCACACCATCCCTCCACTCTCTACATCTCCTTCCATCTCTATTTATCTTTATCTCCCCTCTCCCTCTCTTTACCCACCTCTCCCTCCATCACTCTATATCTCAATCGTGTCTCCTCCCTACATCTCTGTCTCTGTCTCTATCTCCCTCCCTCCCTCCCTCTCTCTCCTCTCTCTACATCTCCTTCCCTCTCTACCTATATTTATCTCCCCTATCTCTTTGTTTACCTACCTCTCCCTTCATCACTCTGTAGCTCACCTATGTTTCCCTACCTACCTAGGGTTGAGGGATTAAGGGTCAAGGGTTGAGAATTGAGGGTTTAATGTATAGGGTAGAGGGTAGAGGGTAGAGGGTAGAGGGTAGAGGGTTTAAGGGTTGAGGGTTGAGGGTAGATGGTAGAGGGTAGATGGTTGAGGGTAAAGAGTAGAGGGTAGAGGGTAGAGGGTAGAGGGTAGAGGGTTTAAGGGTTGAGGGATTAAGGGTTGAGGGTTGAGGGATTACGGTAGAGAGTTTACTTGGGTTTAAGGGTTGAGGGTATAGGGTTGATGGTAGAGGGTATTGAGTTTACGATAGAGGGTATCGGGGTGAGGTTTGAGTGTTTAAGGGTTTAAGGGTTGAGGGTATAGGGTTGAGGGATTAGGGTAGAGAGGGAGGGAAGGATGGAGGGAGAGATGGAGGGAGAAATGAGATATAGAGAAGGAGAGAAGGAGAGAAGAGGAGAGAGGGATAGAGATATATTAGGGTTGAGGATCCAATGTATAGGATAGAGGGTTGAGAATTGAGGGTATAGGATTGATGGTTTAGGGTATTGGGTTGAGGGTAGAGGGTAGAGGGTAGAGGGTAGAGGGTTGAGGGTAGAGGGTTTAAGGTTTAAGGGTTTAGGGTTTAGGGTTGAGGGTAGAGGGTTTAGGTTTAAGGGCATATGGTTGAAGGATTGGGGTTGAGGGTCTAATGTATAAGGTAGAGGGTATAAGGGTTGAGGGTTTAGGGTTTAAGGGTTGAGGATTAAGGGATTAAGGGATTAAGGGTTGAGGGTTGAGGGTTGAGGGTTAAGGGTTTAATGCATAGGTTAGATGGTAGAGGGTTTAAGGGTTGAGGGTAGAGGGTATAGGGTTGATGGATTAGGGTTTTGGGTCCAACATATAGGGTACAAGGTATAGGGGTTGAGGTTTTAGGGTTAAGGGTTTAGGATTGAAGGTAGAGGGTTGAGGGTTGAGGGTTTAAGGGTTAAGGGTTGAGGGATTAGGGTAGAGAGTTTAATTAGGTTTAAGGGTTTAAGGGTTGAGGGATTAGGGTTGAGGGTATTGAGTTGAGGGTATTGGGTTGAGGGTAGAGGGTAGAGGGTTTAAGGGTTTAGGATTTAAGGGTTGAGGGTTGAGGGTTGAGGGTTTATGGTAGAGGGTTGAGGGATTAGGGAAGAGAATGTGGGATGGATGGAGGGAGAAGTGAGATAGAGATAAGGAGAGAAGAGGAGGGAGGGAAAAAGATAGATGAGGGTTGAGGATCCAATGTATAGGGT
>CM021107.1:638005952-638106666 GCA_007115665.2 Sequoiadendron giganteum
ATAGGTAGGGAGAGAGGGGTGAGATAGAGAGAAAGAGAGTAGAGAGGGAAGGGGAAAGAGAGAAGTGAGATAGCTGATAGAGATGTGTGATGGAGCTGAAAAGTACATAGATAAGGAGGATGATGGAGAGATTGAGAGGGAAGGAGGGGGGAGAGAGAAAGATCTATAGAGGGATAGGTTAGATAGTGAGAAGTAGAGAGCAAAGGTGGGTGGAAGGAAGAGAGAGGGAGAGAGAGAGGGGGAGAAAGAGAGGTGAGATAGAGAGAAGTAGAAATGGAAGGAGAGAGAGGGGGAGATAGAGAAAATTAGAGAGGGAGGGAGGGAAGGAGAGAGAAGTGAGATAGAGAGAACTAGAGAGGGAAGGAGAGAGAATGGAAAGAGAGAGAGTAGAGAGGGAAGGAGAGAGAGATGGAAGCAAAGAGTGAGAGAGAAAGAGGGGAGAGAGAGGGAGAGAGGGAGGGAGATAGATATTGGAGAGGGAAGGAGAGAGAGATGGACATGTAGAGACATAGTTCTTGAGCTCAAGGAAGATATTGTTAGATAAAGGGATGGAGATAGTGAGAGAGAGGTCTAGAGAATAAGAGATGAAAATGAGTGAGATAGAGAGAGAATGATGAAATTTGACCTCCTGAGCACTAAAATTTGACCTCCTAATTATTGAAATTTGACATGCTGATTATTGAAATTTGACTAAATCTGAAATTTTTAAGATCTTCCAAAAACTAGAATTTGCATTATAACTCCTAGAGATTTGAAACCACTCTCAAACATCCTGCCTATATATACATGAAATATAACTTAAAGTATAAGAAAGTAAATGTCCATATGTAAATATCAACTTATACTTAAATATTTATTTCATGTATATAGTTTCCTTGACAGAGAAAATGAAAATCAAAGAGTTTAAAAGAATGCATTCCAAAAGTCATGAATGACATTTGACGGTCGCCAAATTTGGTGCACGCCAAATGAAGCAGCCCATTTCGTGCACGCCAAATATGGAGTGTGCCGAATAAGTTGCATTGGGAAATACCAACCCTATGGGTTGGATTTTGCATTGGGCATCCGACCCAAAGGTTTAGACAACCATTTCATGAAAATGACGTGATTTTTTGAAAGGGTGCAAAATTTCTTCATATTTTCGTCCATGCTCCCGGTCTCATTTGCACATCTTTCAATGCAAGTTTATAAAAAAACTGTGATAGCGTTAACCTCTCTCTTAGCTATCTAAATATATAATTATTTTTTCATTTTGATTTAGTTAAGGTTTTGATCCATGACTTCTATTGTAAATGCCTTTGTTTTTGCTAAAAAATCAACATGTGTTAGGTTTAGGATAGTTTTTTACTCGTTCATCGGAATGTGAAACAAATTACATTTTTTGAAACTAGACTTCATTCTACACATGATGAAAAAAATAAAAATCAATTTTTGATTAGTTTGCAAACAAATTGGGTGGGAGCACGCTCGAATTTCAGCTTTTTAGGATGTGTCCACTTTGAGAATTCATAAAATATTATATATTCATTAAAAAAATTATCCGAAAGAACGAGGATAAACTACATGGTGTTAGATAATTTCTCACTATTGTGATTTTTGAAATTCTAAAAAAAAGTTAATCAAACAGGGGGGAGCCCTCAAGCGCTATGCTATTTTTTTTGATAAAAACAGGACCTGTTTTGGCCCCCCCCCTTTTTGAGACCCTTAATATTCATGAATTTCAAAAAAAAATAGTAGCTTAGAAACTAGACTCGGAGCACTTCAACTTTTGTTCTTGCCGCATCTTGAAATTTTGAGCGTAACTATCTTCATTTTCTCGTGCAAATCAGATTTTGCTGATTTCAAAAAAAAAGTGGCATCTTAAGAGCCAAAATTGTGTCACAGATTGGTGCACTTACCCTTTCCAAAAAAATTATCCACCTCTATTCTCCCTGATGAACTTTCCATCTTAAAATTCCTGCAACAAGATCACAAAGTGCCTTCTACACAAGCTCCCACTCAAATTTGGATTAGCTCAAAAATCCCAATAATTCACAACTGAAACCAAAGGTGAATAGGCTCTAATACCACTTGTAAGGAAACTAAGGTGGCGGAACAACTTACTACACTAATCTTGAGAGGATAATAATAATTTTTTTTTATAGATCTTTAATAGTTATAGAAACTTAAACATAAATAAATACAAATATCATGCATACCACAACATAATGATTTACATGGAGAAAACCCTTTCGGGAAAAAACCCCACACTCTAAAAGCTGCCCAATATATTATTCATAAATCATAAAGATTTCAATATACTTGTAGAGAAATCTTCTCATAAGAGTATCACCACTCATGTTACACCCCAATTGTGTAATTACTATTTACTATTACTATGTAGGGTAAATGTGAATGTAATGTGAATTCAGTGGATGAATAAATTGTCCTTGCACTTTGTTTTCATTGATTTATGAATGAATGTTGTGTCATTTAATATTATATGAAGGAATGTATTTATGTGATTAGATGAATATTGAATTGATATTCTAACTTTGGAGATGTATTACGTATACTGCATATTTTGTGAACAACTGACTGTCATGTGCATGTGTTAGTGGTTGCAGGTATATGTTCAATTCTTTTAGGCAGAGGGGAAGTATCACTCAGGAGAAGGTCTTGGTCAGGCAACTAGTAACGTAACCTATCCGAGCTTACACACACCATGGTAAAATACCTAAGTTGGGTTATTAAGTGGGAAGTTAGTAAGTAATCCTTAGCTAATATGTCTACATTAGTAAGAGTCTTGTTTACTTTTGAGTGCATTATAGGGTGATGTTTATTTGTTTGAGCTTGTGATGTATATATGTATAAATATACACGTATGGTGGCAAATGGACATGCCCATACAAATGTATCGATACATGTATACATACATATACAATTACATAGAGGCATATATATATATATATATAAATATATATGTATACACAATCAATATATTAATATAACAATGTGATTGCTATCTTGATTGTACTTGTTTGTATATTGATTATATATACATGCTTTATTGATATATGATAAATATGGATATATATACTAACATATATATACATATATATATGTATGTGTACCAATATATATGTATATATGTATGTATATGTACATATATGTTATGTATATATATTTAAAATACTATATATGGCTTTGAATTCTATTATCATAAATAACTTAAAGGCCGATTTATTAAATGAAATAAAGGTCAAAGTATTATATAATTGTGACTATATTCTTTAGCTGTATATTACTCTCACTATTTGCATATAAATAGTTTGTAATTTGCAAACACTGAGCAACCATTAAGTTGATGTAAGGTGAAAAACGAAGTCGACGCCTTTCATGGAAAGTCCATGGACTTAGTAAACTCTAAATTCCATGTCATTAAGCATAAACCAACATCTATAGAAGGTGTGTAAACAAGTCGATGACTTTGTCAAACTGATTTATTATGTGAATCGACTCATACCAAGACTTAGTCGATGCAAGCTTGGTGTTGCATATTTGATGTTGACTATTTTAGATATGATGGAAACCGTGCACAATCTCTAAGTGAATATTGATGCTTTGGTACCACCTTTGATTCTTATTACCTGTAGATGTCCATTATAAATGCAAACCGAATTCAATCATGAGTTGATTTGAATTAGTCTCTTATTGCTGTCAATCAACAAGGTCGATTTGTAGCTTTTTTTAGCTAAGTATGTGCTTACATGTTCACCACCTTTTAGTTGTGGTATATGTGTTGTTGTGCATGAAAATTTATGTCAGAACTCATGCCTCAACTATAGGTTGAGAGGTCTCCAAATTGCTGTATAAATAGTGGAGCTAGTTCACTTGTTTGGGACACATTCCTTGAGAAAGTTTCTACATTCTATTTACATTCTTTTCTGCATTATTTTGCCTAATACAGTGAGTGAGAGCTTTGAGCATTAGAGAGATTTTATTATTATTTTGAGAGAATTATTTTCACACTTGTGAGATAGTGGTTATTGAGAATTTTTTGGAGGATCGATACCAAGCTAGTTGTTGTTCAGGAAGTGGGGTGTTTGCAGCCAGTCGATTGAAAAGCTTATCAAAAGAATGAGGATATTTTTCCTTTGTTTGTATTAGTTTTGAAAGAGCCATTTCTTGATTGTTTAAACTAGTCTAATATAATTACTTGAAATTAGGGAAAAGTAATGATTTCTTTGAAAGAAAAGTAGAAGATGTTTACTCTTTTGGTGAATTGTTTGTAATTACTCCATGATAAGAGAGATTTTTTTTCATAGGTATTATTATTATACTAGATATGATTAAACATGGGTAGCTTAAGGGATACTCATAACTAGATATTTGATTATGCTAGAAGGATAGTAGGTAACTCTTGGGATTGTTGTCCAATGAAGGGAGGGAACTAGTACTTTGCTTAATGAGTTGTGTTACCTTAGGTTTGTGTTACAGAGATAGGTTATCCTAGGGATTAAGTTTGCCTGTGGAGAGAGATTACCTCAGCATAGATATAATGGCCTTAAGTCAAAATGATATTTCTATAATGTAAGTGAATGGTAGACCTTCACTTGATTATACTAAGTGAGAATACTTTGGCCAAAGTAGTGTAATTGCCTGAGGCTCCACTGCCAATTCACTATGTCCATTTAAATGCATGAGGGTTATTGGTGCAAGGGCACCATGGGTATATTAGCTAGTAATGTAGGTTAGATGTTAAGTTAGTTCATTTTGAATGTTTTTTCATCAATTATTGTAATAAGGTCAACATAAGACCTATTTTCATATTAGAATCATATAGGGTCAGATGATTAGGCTTTGGGAAGAGTGGGTGGAAGTTGCTTTTTGCAACTTGTCACTTTTGCATGTTTTTAAAGATGAACGGTCACGTCTGAAAATATTAGATGTAACTGATGTTAGGATGTTGCATGCATGTTTTTGAGCCTCACATACCTCGAGGCAAGATCATTGTACCTTGGAGAAGACAAAAAGTAAAGCGAAAGCTCTATTTTTTTATTTTTCAGTATAAAATTTTTAATTTTTTTATTCTATATGGACCCATATAGTTGTCATGAATTGAAAATAGGGGGAAGTCTACTACTGAGTCTTAGCTCTCATTTGGATCCAGTGTGGTGCTTTCACATTCAAATTTAGTCTTGTTTAGAGCTTTTCTTTTCCTACCACTCAAAAACCCACCATCTTAAGGGTTTGGTGAATAAAATATGAGTCTTAGGCCATTCCACCATTGCAAATTTTGTTAGACTTAGTGGAATGGTGGAATTAGGGGTTTTTTTTATGTTCATTAGGTTAAGGGAGCTGGATATGGAGTTTCTTGTTGTTTTTGATCAAGCCCTATCCTAACATCCTCATGTGTTAGGATAGGTGTAATAGGGAAAGAGTGGGACAATAGATATAAACTATGTTTGGATGCTAAAAATTGGTAAAGGGAGCCCTATGTGACTGGTCTAAGGTGTTGATGAATATTTTGTGTGAGTGGGGTAAGGATTCTTAGGACTTTCTTTGAAAAATAAACCTAATTGGCCTAAGTTCAGGAGTAGAAGACTTGGTTAGGATGGATTGTTCCAAAACAACCTATGCCATCATCAAGATATGTTGTACTTCAGCCTGATGAGTGTTTGAAAAGGTCTGGTTTTCAGTTTGAGATGGATTTATCTAAAAGATATGACAAAAAACTACACCTAGGAGACCTAGTTGGTGGAGGAAGCATGTTAGTGAAAATCACTCCTGTTGGAGTCTTGGGAATTTGATATTGTGTGATTTGAGCTGTGTTGGGCTAGGTCAAGCTTAATCCACCCCTGCTCTGCATTAGGTGGTATTAGAGCATAGGATTTAGATCATTTGGGGAAAAGGAATTGAGTTTGAAGTAGAGAAATTACAAGGTAAAGCATTCAAGATGCCTCCATAAGGTAGTTGTTCCTAGGGAGATTAAGACCCTAAGAGAGTCTCAAGAAGCTATATTAGCCAGGATGGAAGCACTATAAATTATAGAATAAAGAGGAAAGGGTACTGCATATGTGAGTGACCCTGAAGATGAGGAAGAAGGGGAGAGTGAGAACCTCGTACAAGGACCACAAGAGGAGTTGGATCCTGAAGAGAAGAAGTTTCTAAAGGTGCTCAAGGCTACAAAGGGGAAGGCTCATGAAGTGAGGATGGAACTACCTATGTATGGTGGTAAGATGAGTGGTGAAGAGGTAATTGAGTGGATAGACACCTTAGATAATTATTTTGAATATAAGGAGGTGGAAGAGGATAAGAAGGTCAAGTTTTCCAAAACCAAGTTTAAGGGACCAACATTGACATGGTGGAACTATATCCAAGAGGATAGGGAAAAGAAAGGTAAGCCAAATATTGATTCATGGGATAGGATGGTGGCTAAGGTGAAAAGCCAATTCCTACTGAAAAATTATGAGATGCATGTGTTTAAGAGGTTACAAAATTTAAGACAAAAAGAATTGGATGTGGAAGCATATACCGAGGAGTTCTACAATTTGACTATAAGGTCAAGACATATTGAGAATGAAAAATGAAAGGTAGCAAGATATTTGAATGGTTTGAGATCCTCCATTCAAGATGAGATAAGTCTCACTACTCCTAGGATAGTAGAGGAGTGTTTTCAAATGGCCACTAAGGCCGAGGAGAAGATAAAGAGGAGGCAAGAAAAAAAATCAAGAGGTAGAGGAAAGAGTTTTAGGGGTAGAGGAACCTCTAGTGGAAGAGGATCACAAAGAGACCAAGGTGAACAAAGTGCAAACCAAGAATCAAGTGGCGAATCAAGGGGAATTTTTAGAGGAAGAAGGCCAAATGGAAGAGGTAGGTTCAATGTACAAGGAAGGGGGTCTAATACCTTCTCTGGAAGGTGTTATAACTATAATCAATTTAGAAATCCTGCATGGAAGTTCCTGGATAAATCAAGTGCAAGCTCTCATGGTGGAGAGAGGAGGACTCAAATACTACAAGAGGAGAATTAAGCATGTGTAGATTCACCTTCCATTCATGCTACATCAAAGGTAGGAGAGTTCTTAATGATTAGGAGGACATTAATCAAGGTGCCAACCACCAAGAAACCCCCTCAAAGAAAGACTTTTTTTAGAAAACATGCAAATCTCAGGGAAATGTATGCAAAGTCATAGTTGATTCTAGCTCAACAAATATCATAGTGTCATTAGAGATGGTAGAAAAAAATTAAATGAAAAGGATCCTTCGTCCAACACCTTATAAGATCTCATGACTTAGTAAAGGGCATCAAGTGCTTGTAAATAAGAAGGTTTGGGTGGAGTTTAACATAGGTGCTTACAAAGACGAAATACTTTGTGATATTGTTCTAATGGATGTGTGCTACCTACTCCTTGAAAGGCCTTGGAAATTTGACTGGAAGTCCAAGCATGATGGATAGAAGAATGTGTATGTAATTGAGAAGGATGGAGTGTCATACACTCTTTCACATCTACAAGAAGATAATGGTGTTGTTCATGAATGACCAAGTGTGATGATAGCTAAGGAGGAGTTCTTGAAAGACCTTGAGGAGGAACACATTGGATATGCTATTGTTGGTAGGCCTATCTCTAATGCTGCAACAGACAAAGAAGAGATTCCTGAGGAGGTGCAAGACTTGTTAGACAAGTATGAAGACATAGGAGGAAAGGAGTTACAAAATGCATTGCCTCCCATCAGAGATGTGAGTCATCATATTGATCTCATACCGGGTGCAAGTTTTCCAAACAAGGAAACATACAAGATGACACCCAAACAAAATGAGGAGATCAAAAATCAGATCCAAGATCTATTAGACAAGGGGCTAATAAGGGAGAGCTTGAGCCCTTGTGTTGTGCCAACTGTATTGGAACCTAAGAAGGATGGTGATTGGAGACTTTGTATTGATTCTAGAGCAATAAATAAGATCACCATAAGATATAGATTCCCTATACCCCAGATGGAGGACATGATGGATAGTTTGATAGGTGCAAGGTACTTCTCAAAGATTGATTTGAAAAGTGGATACCATCAGATCATAATTAGGGAAGGAGATGAGTGGAAGACTGCCTTTAAGACTAATGAAGGTTTATATGAATGGCTAGTGATGCCATTTGGATTGTCAAATGCCCCAAGTACATTCATGATGCTGATGAATGAGGTTCTAAATCACTTCATAGGAAAATTTATGGTGGTATAATTGGATGAAATCCTTGTATATAGAAAGACAAAATAGGAATATTTGGAGCATCTAGATAAGGTCTTGAATAGACTCAATGAGGAGAAGTTAATGATCAATCTCAAGAAGTGTGAGTTTATGAAGAGGGAACTTGTTTACCTTTGATTTGTGACTTCAGAGGGGACATTGAGGATGGATCCCACAAAGGTAGAAGCCATAATCAATTGGCCAACACCTACATCAATTGGAGAAGTCAAGAGATTCCATGGGCTAGCTAGTTTCTATAGGAGTTTCATCAAGAAATGTAGTCACACATGTCCACCAATGATTGATACCATTAAGGGTGAAAAGAAGATCACGTTTCAATGGAATTCTGATGTAGATAAGAGTTTTGAATATTTGAAGTCAAGAGTGGAAAAAAAAACCTATTCTCATACTCCCTGATTTTGGCAAAGTGTTCACTATGGAATGTGATGCAAGCAGGTCTGCTATAGGTGTAGTTTTGAGGCAAGATGGGAAACCGGTTGCCTTTTTTAGTGAGAAACTAAATGATGCTAAGAGGAAGTATTCATCATATGATCTTTAAATTTATACTATGGTACATTCTCTCAAGAAATGGAGACATTATTTCTTACCAAAGGAGTTTTTTGTGTTTACAGATAACCATGCATGAAGCTTCTTGAATAGCCAAGACAAGTTGAGTCATAGGCACATGAAGTGGATGGAGTATTTGTAGGCCTATACATTTTCAATCAAGCATAATAAAGGACAAGCAAACAAGGTTGTTGATGCCTTGAGTAGGAGATCCATGATGGTGGAAGAGGTAAAACTCCAAATCATAGGAATAGATGCACTAAAAGGTATGTATGAACATGATGATGATTTCAAGGGTGCATATGATGTTTGCAATCAATTTCAAGATAGTTTTCACAATGAGTATTCAGATTTTATGTTGCAAAATTGTTTTTTATTCAAAGGGGCTCAGTTGTGTGTGCCCAAGTGTTCCATGAGGGAAAATTTAATAAGGGACAAACATTGTGGTAATTTGAGTGGGCATTTTGGATTTGATAGAACTTTGGAGCAAGTTAAGAGGTTCTATCACTGGCCTAGGATGAATGTGGATATCACAAAGTTTGTAGAGGGTTGAGGGATATGTCAAAGAGACAAAGGGTCAAGCTCCAATGCAAGTTTATACCAAATTCTACCTGTTCCTAACTGTCCATGGGAGTATATAAGCATGGACTTTGTTTTGGGTTTGCCTAAGACACAAAGGGGGTATGACAGTGTTTATTTTGTAGTAGATAGATTCAACAAGATGACCCATTTCATTGCTTGTAGGAGTACAAATGATGCATCTCACATAACTAGTTTTTTTTTCAAGGAGATTGTAAGGATTCATGGACTTCACTTGAGCATTGTGTCTAATAGAGACTGCAAATTTATAGGTCACTTTTGGAGGACCTCGTGGAAAAAGATAAGAACCAATCTACAATTTAATTTATCCTACCATCCACAAATAGATGGAAAAACTGAGGTCGTAAATAGGTCACTAGGGAACTTGTTGAGGTGCCTCACCAAAGAGCATAATAAGTCATGGGATCTCATACTTCCTTAAGCAGAGTATGCTTATAATGAATCAATCAATTAGAGCACAGGGAGAAGTCCTTTTGAGATTGTATATGGCATGAGCCCAAGAGGGGTATATGAGTTGAGAGATTTGAAGGGAATGGAGAAAAGGAGTGCAGATGGGGAAGAGTTTGTTGTAGCTATGAAGGATATACATGAGTAGGTCAAGGAAATCTTGAAAAAAGTATGGAGAAGTACAAAGAGAAGGCAGATTTGAAGAAGAAGGATGTTCAATTCAAAGTAGGGGACTTGGTGTTTACACATATAAGGAAAGAGAGGTTACCCAAGGGTAAATACACCAAGCTGATGATGAAAAATATTGGACCTTGCAGGGTGGTCCACAAGTATGGACAAAATGCTTATGAGATAGAACTCCCTCCTAGAGTGGCTATCTCACCTATTTTCAATATTGCTGATCTTTATCCTTTTAAGAATACTGTGGTTGTAGGTGAAGAAGTAGATGCTAAATTAGTAGAAGATGATGAATGGATTAAAGACCTACCACCCGGCCAACCAATGAAGCTTGAAGCCATATTGGATACAAGAGTTGCCAAGAGGACTAGACACAAAGTGTACAATGAATATTTGGTTAAGTGACATGGCTTTCCAAATGAAGATGCTACTTGGATGTTAGAGGAGGATGTTAAGAAGCATGGATTCTTAGTTCATGAGCTCATTTCATCAGGAGAATGAAATCTTTTCACCCTAGTTGTATATGGTGATGTGGCACCATGAGTATATTAGCTAGTAATGCATGTTAGATGTTAAGTTAGTCCTTTTGAATGTTTTGTCCAATAATTGTAATAAGGTCGACATAAGACCTATTTGGCATATAGCAATCATATAGGGTCATATGATTAGGCATTGGGAAGAGTGGGTGGAAGTTGCAAAAAGTTGCTTTTTGCAACTTGTCACTTTTGCATGTTTTTGAAGATGAATGGTCACCTTTGCAAATCTTGATTGTAACTGATGTTAAGATGTTGCATGTATGTTTTTGATCCTCATAGACCTCGAGGAAAGATCATTGTAGCTTGGAGAATACAAAAATTAAAGAGAAGGCTCTCTTTTTCTATTTTCAGTGCAAATTTCTAAGTTTTTCATTTTGTACAGACCCGTACAGTTGTGTCATGAATTGAAACTAGGGGGAAAGTCTATTACCAAGTCTTAGCTCTCATTTTAATATGGTTTGGTGTTTACACATTCAAATTTAGTCTTCTTTGGATCTTTTCTTTTCCTACCGCTCAAAAACCCTCTATCTTAAGGGTTTGGAGAATAAAATGCGAGTCTCAGGCCATTCCACCGTTGTAAATTTTATTAGACTCAATGAGATGGTGGAATTAAGGGTTGTTTTGATGTTCATTAGGTTTAGGGAGAAAGGGATGGAGTTTCTTGTTGTTTTTGATCAAGCCCTAACCTAACATTCTCATATGTTAGGCTAGGTTGAGTAGGGAAAGAGTGGGACAACAAATAGAAAGTATGTTTGGATGCTAAAACATAGTAAAGGGGACCCTATGTGACTGGTCTAAGGTGTTGATGAATATTTTGTGTGAGTGGGTTAAGGATTCTTAGGACTTTCTTTGAAAAAGAAGCCTAATTGGCCTAAGTTCAAGAGTAGAAGACCTAGTTACGATGGATTGTTCCAAAAAAACCTATGCCATCATCAAGATATGTTGTAATTCAACCTGATGGGTGTTTGAAAAGGTCTAGTTTTTAGTTTGAGATGGCTTTCTCTAAAAGATATGAAAAAAAACTACACCTAGGAGACCTAGTTGGTGGAGGAAGCATGTTAGTAAAAATCACTCTTGTTGGAGTCTTGGGACTTTGATATTGTGTGATTTGAGTTGTGTTGGGATAGGTTAAGCTTAATCCACCCCTACTCTACATCAATTACCTAGTGTAGGTTTATAAATCCTAGTCATGTAGGACACAACACTAAGCTCAGAGTGGTATGTTGTACGGGGTTACCCAACCATTACCTTCATCAAAGGGTTGAGCCATCTATAATTGATATATGTGCGGGGAACCGCATATGAGTTTGTGCTTGGTGGAAAAGTGCTTGAGTGGCGCTTTTCCTACTTAGTAGGTGACAAGAGACCAAGGTTTTGAAAGGTGGATTCCTGGACCATCTATATCTTATGCTATGAAGCTTGAAGGAGTTGTGTACATTCTTAGATTATTGTACTTTGTGAATTATTATATTGAAATAGAAATCCTTATTTTACTTTGTTATAGCTCATATTTGTTCATATATTCTCAATAAAGAAAGGATTTTTTTTTATCGCAATGGTTTATTACATAGTTATTTTACTCGGATAGTGAAAACTTATGAAAATTTACTTTTGTGTATAATTGGCATATTACAACTTACAGATCTAGAGGCAACACAACTGCTATCAGACTCTTAGAATATATCACAATACATAGCCATAATACAATGCCATCATAAAATAGGGTTGCCTTTTAGGACAAGTCAAGCTAATAAAATGTTAGTCGTTAGATATGAGAGATAATGATGAATGGTCTAGATTTAAAATAATAAAAAATATAAATAAAATTTTCCTTTTGGAGCCCCCACTAAGGCACACTACCCCTGGACCCCAATTGGGGGGATGATCCCCCTGGACCCCTTGTGGGGTGAGGATCCCCCACACGCCCCTCTTGTGGTCATCAGATGAATAGTACCTTATGTATCAATAGTACCTTGTGTAATTGCAAGGTCGAGACACATTTTATCAACAATGATAGTGTGACGCATTGGTATCCCAGTTAGGCATTGATGTCCGTACAAATAGGAAACGTAAAGTGCAGTCTAAGAACCTAAATAAACCTACTAACAACTTGACAAGTACATTCTAATACAATGATAGAAACAAAAAATGACTAGACTACTGAAATAACAAGAAGAATATTTTAACTTGAAAGATAGATCAATAAAGAATGAAATAATGAACAGGAGTAGTGGAAATCCAACTTACCATCGATCCAACCTCTCAAAAGCTCCACATAAGAAAAATACCTACACAAAGAAGAATGAGGAAAAATATTGGGCCTGTTTCGGGGCTTACCATAGTCAAACCCTCGTTTTGGTGTTTCCACCTCCATAGAGAGCCAAAATAGAAATGATAGAGAAATTACGATAAATAAAGATATTAAAGTAGAAGTACTATGTGCTATGCTAAAAAAATATGCTACATTAACAAACAATGATGCTTAAGTAAAGTGAAAGATAGAAATATATTGTGAATGGTGATCTTAGACCTGAACAAATACAAGAGAACAAACATATAATTAGATCATTATGCAAGTTAGATCAACATTCCCCATGAAATTAATTTGAAACATGAAAGTAGGAAATAAAATAAAGAACAAAACAATAAAAGCTAATTAAATCCTATTCTAATGAGCAAAATATCAATCACATGGGGGAATTGGTGCCATTTTGATGTGGAAAATGGCCCTTTCCCAATTCTTTGCAAGCTTGATGATCAATGGTGATGACTTGATGCTCCTTGATGAAATTTTTGCATAACCTAGCTATGAAAGATGGAATGTGGATGAAAATGCCTAAGATTGTGGATCCAAATGAGCATGGTATTCTTACATGGATTATGGATGATCAAATGCAATAGAGGAGGCCTTTATTTATAACAAAGAAGGATGGAGGATTGAAGAATAGGATGAATGTGGGATTAAAGATGGATGAATGGTATTGCACCACTTGTCAAGATGGTAATGGAAGGAGGTGGAGCACATTTTGGTCAATGTGCATGATAAAAGATTTTAGATTCAAATTTGAAATTTGAAAATTGGCTTGTTGGAGGGAGATGAATGATGAATTAAATGCCACTTGGCTCAAGGCAAAAGGACATGTAAGAGGTTTAAATGCCTTGTTGCATGTACAAACCCTTTTGGAGGGATTTTTCAAACATGGAGAATATTCCAACATTGATGCCTTTTTGAAGGTAATTGAAGATTTAATAAATCAATTAAAATGATATTCATGAGCAAGTTGCAAAATCTAGAGGATTTGATTAATTTAAATAGAATTTAGCTGATTTGACAATTTGATTTAGATTTTAGGATTTAAATAAATCAAAATGAGATGAATAATGGTTTAGAATTAATTAAATAAAGTTTGATTTATTTAATTAAAAGGGGTGATGTTAGATTTAATCAAATACGGGGGACTTATTTAATCAAGAAAGGGAATGTGATTTAATTAAATAAATTGATTTATTTAATTAAACGAGGAACATTAGGATTAATTAAATAAAATGATTTATTTAATTAAAAGAGAATAATGATTTAATCATATAACATGATTTATTTAATTAAAAGAGGAATTATGATGAATTAATTAAATAAGGATTATTTAATTAAGTGGTTAGTAAAGGAGTTATCAAGGAAGAATTGGTTTTAGTAAATCAGGATCAGGTGTGTGATATCAATTAGGATAATTTCAGTGTCTACATATATCACCTCCAATCACATGCGCTCAAGGAAAATGAGAGGAGTGAGCTCACAAGCTTGGCAGAGTCAACGTTTCCACAACACTAAAGAAATTAGTCTTGTAAGACATCAAGTTGTAGCTCCAATGGTGGTACAAGTGTTGTGAATGAAGTGAGGTATGAAGAATTGTGAAAATGAATGAGATGAATCAATAGGCCATTTGAAGATGAAGTTGGAGGGAAAAATCCATTCGAGGTTAGTCAAGGGTGCAAGGATGTTACTCTTCATTACCAATGGAGAGTTGTAATGCCTCTTTGGATTCTAGAGGTAGGAATATTTTCAGAAAAAAACACACCGCACAAACATCCACACGCTACACTAGCGTTGACATAGTATCCTCCACCAACATTAAAAATAACACCAAGTGGACATGAAACAAATGAGGGACGTGGAATAGCATCATCAAATTTAATTCTTCTAAGGTAAGAGGTACGTAAATAGGGAATTTGTAAGGGGTGCAAATTCATGCCATTACAAATACAAATAAAGTTTGACTTCAAAGGAGTTCTCCTGAAAACTAAGATTGCTTCACACTAGGCCAATGTAGGAGACACAAACTTAGGCCATACAGATCTGGAGGAATTTAAGAAAATAATGTATGAGCCTAACCCTACTGAATTAGAAAATAAGATGGTAAAGAATGAAATTGCTTAGTCAGTTGGATTCACTCTATCTATTCAGTGCCCATACCTGATAATAGAGTGTGCAATGCATTACAAATTTGATCAAAGAAGAATTCTAGAAAACTTTACAAAGGAGGCTTTGGCTAAAGCATTTTATATTCCTACACACTCTAAAATGATAGTGGTAACTTTGGATGAGGCCAAGAAGATATACATTGATGGTCCTGATAAGTGCCTAGAGGTAATTGACACCAAATGGGCAAAGAAACCTAGACAACACTTCACCAAGTTACCCAAAACCTTGTATAGATGTGACTTCAAATATGAGTATGGAGATATGGTGATGGGTTAAATTCTGTCATCAATTTTAGCATCAATTCACCTAGTTTTTTGTCCATTATAGCTTAACCTTTTGGCCCTTTTCTCTTAAATTTCCATAATAATGTAAAGGATTAATGTTGATTAATATGGATTGAAGGATACAAAATATTTTGTAATTAACCAGTTAAGAGTACTAATTTCAGTGGTTATGTGAAACAAGGTTTTTTGGAGGTGGAAGGAGCGAGTAATGAAGACTACTTGGAGGATATCGTGATATTTTTAGTTGTTGTCTTTTAGTTTCTGTTTAGTCGATGGTTTGGTAATTAGGTTTTGTAATCGATTTTTGGAATACTTAGAAAATAGTAGCCCATAGGCCACTTCACTATTTTCCAAACTGACCCAATATTTTTGGTCATAAACTTACAGATGGCGGGCATATCTACTTTTAATATTCTCTTATGTAGTTGAACATATATATATGCTCTCTCTTGAGTATGGAAACAATCTTGAACCTGAAATTAATATATGCATAAGAATATTAAGTGCTGAATTTGCATGTTGTGTAAAACATATCCCTCCATTCATATGTTTGGGAGAAAGGGCTCACTCCTTAACCAACATTCGGATTCATCTTTTTGTTATTGTGTGTGAGGTATAATTTATGTTTTCTCAGTGATTTTGTATGTTTGTTTATTTAATTTAGTTTAGTAATTTTGTATGTGTGTTATTTGATTTCAATCAGCATAGTTTTATTTATTAAAGTGTGAAGTAAGCTCTCTTTGGAAAAATTGATAATGCATGGAATGCATATAGATTGCAGGGACAACACATACTTATGAATTTGCATTCTATTTTTAGAACACTAAAATAAATTGTACAACTTTAAGAGATCTTGTTGCGAGTACACCACAAGTCCCATTGTTTGGTTACTACAACTCTTGTCGCCCGAATTGTTTTAATACACTTTTAGCATTACATCCTTTCTATCATTGTTGTTAATGTTTGAAAGTATTGTGTAAATCTAAGACACTGGTTTCAATAGTTTAAATGAGGATTCTAAAGTGTATGTGTGTCGATTTGGAATAAGGAGGTAACAATTAAAAAAATAGGATTTTATTAAAATTATAGATTGAAGGTGTGTTTTGATTTAATTCCTAGATTAAGAAGTGTGTCTTGGTTTAATTCACAAATGCATTCATCCCCACTTGATTTACTAGTTTCAGCCCTTAGGTAGACAACCCCAATACCTTTTGTTAGTTTATGATCCCTAGATTGACACACCCATGAATAAACTAATGAAAAGTCATACCAATTGAATTTGTAAAACTATTCAACAAAATTATAAGAGGTAAAAGTTTACCCCATTTGTAGTCCATAGTTTTTCCCTACATATGGTAATGTTGTTAAGAAGAATTAGGAGCCTTGAAAAGGTAGCTCAACTTGAAGATTAGATGTTTTACATCATTGAGGAGATAGGCAATGGAAAAAACATCCATTTGGCCAGAATGTTGAGTAATAACATTGACAAACAACTCAAAAATGTAGAGAAAATTAGAACATTCATCATGAATTCATATGTGGTATATATGTTAGCCATGAATTTAAAATATAGAGGGCTAACCTGCCTAGGGGAAATAGGTATTGATCTTGGTAAGTATATTGTATATGATTGCTACCCACAATTGCATTTGTCTAGTACCGTTCATTATAAGAGGGTAAATGATGCCTTATTAATGTACATTAGAAGGAAATTACAAGGAGCTCTAAATATCAGGCTGTCATAGGAAGCCATGGACCTGGTGAAGAAGTATGGGTCATGGTACATCCAATTTCAAAAGTTTTCATATATCAGGATACAAGGCTACCCCAATAAACTATAGAGACTCCCAAGATATCCAACTAATAAAATAGTATTGTTGGAGGTTACTAGGTAGTTGGTTGCCTTCGATAAAGTTCTGAAGGGAATGCATAAGATAGTAGTAGGGCATGAATTTACACTCATGCTTGGAAACAAACAGACTTGGCCAACCATTATCAATGTAGAGAATTCATAAGTTGAGTTGCAATTTTTTGGTTTAAAGACTCACACTGCCAAAAATAATTTTGATCCTTATGGTGTGGCAAAGAAGGCAGCTAATATATCCTATAGGCACAAACCTTGTATTGAGTATTAACGAGCTAAATTTCATGATGAATTGGAGGTAAGGAAGAGAAGATACTCCAGAATATAGGTCATTCTCCATTGTAGATCAGGTAGAGGACAATGGTGATTATATCCAATATCATGATTATGATACTATCAAGGAGAGACCCATTCCACCTTTGAATTTGTAGAAGAAGAGATAATTGAGTTGTATGAGGTGATGAAACCAATGTTAAAGTACACTAAACTGTGGGCCGACTACGAGACCTTTGACTTGTTAGAGGATGGAGTAAAGCTAACATATGATTTAATGGGAGATTTGGAATCTCAAACTTCTAAAGGAGAGTAGGAACAAGAAGGAAAGGAGATAGAAATTCATGATATTGATGAAGAGGATTCAGAAGGTCATGTTGAGGTAAAGAAGACTAAGGGGAAAAAGAAGAAGAATACCTAAGAGAGGAAGCCAATTGAGAAAATGAGAACTGCTTAGTCATCAAAAGAAGAGCCTCTTAAGAAAAAATCCATCAAAGGGTAAAGGTACGACGGGTGTATCTTCTTCAATGGATCTAACTCATCCCATCCTTCCTTCCCTTTCTATAGAGTAGCCTCTTCCAACCACTACTATATAGCAGGAAGATATGCCTTCTTCCACACAAGCTGAAAGTGCATAGGTTGCATCATCAACTCTTACTAATCCCACCAGTTCACAAGATGAGGGTGAAACTAGAGAAGAATCAATCACAATAGAAAGTTCATGTGAGAAGACACAAATGGTGTATCGTAGAAAATATTCTCCTTGGAATGAAATACCATTCTCCAAACTAGATAATATTGATAGAATTGCAAAGGAGTTGGAAGAGGCAAAATGGAATGAATCATCTACCTTTGGTGAAACAGTCATAACCACTTCTAAGGAACACAATACTTGGTTGGGAATGCAACAAGATGTTCCCCTAATGGATAAAAAAATTGGATATCAACCCATGGACATCGTGCCTCATTTAGTGGAAGTAAATGTTGAACAAAAAAAAGAACTCATGGGAAGTATTGATAAACATGAATAGTAGAAGCAAGAACTTGGGGCAAAGAAATAACAAAAGCAACAACAACAACAAGAGAAAAAAGAAGATCATTAGGAGGAGTAGAGAAAAGAAGAAAAAAACAAAGAATAATAAAATCATGATTTATAGGGTAATCAAGAGCCAAAAGAGAATCCAAATTTTGAACAATCAGTTGCTCCATATTGGTTAAATGAACAATCATAGGTAAAAGCAATCATAGAGGTTGTTGCTCCAAGCCTAGACAATTTTTTATCAAGAATTAATAAGCCCAAGGAAAGGAAAAGGGAAAGAATGCATTCAAAGATTACATGGGATGAGTCTAATAACAGGGTTGTGCACATTGCCACCCTGAATATTGATAAGACCAAAGGAGACATTCCTCCTGAAGAGTATAAAACTTCTTATATTAATTTAGGACCAACATCAAAGAAATAAGAGGTCTATGAGCTCTGTGAATTGGTGGAGACCATTATGTAGAGGTTAGAGAAGGAGGTGAAGGAAAAAGAGCAGTTGAAGGAATAAGTTGATGAGATCCAAAGCTACATCAAGCAGATGAAAGAAGTAATTGATGAACTGGAAAAGATGAAATTTACTACCAAGGTTACCCACATGTGGATGGAAATATTATTTGATAAAGGCATCCCAATCATGGAAGAGATAGTACAACTATATACTCGATGCCAAAGTTGTTCTCAAAAAATGCAAAAGATTACTGTTGATTGTAAAAAAATTGATGACAACACTATGTTGAGATTGAAAATGCTAATGGATATATCTCTGCAAACATTGATTAAGGAGAAAGTGGTGTCTAAAGATAAAGCTCATGAGCCTCAATCATGGTTATACTCATTCAAATTCAAAAAGGAAATCATAGATAAAGTTGTGGTTGATTGTGAAAGGATTGATAAGGCTTTGACTATAATTTATGTTGGATGCATAAAATTTCTAGAAGCCATGACATGAAAGATAGTTGCCAAACAAAATGTAAACATTGATATTTTGAAACAATGGTGGAAAATAGTTTTTTCACATACAAATGATGCTGCAATAATAGAGGACCACTTGGAGGATGCAACCGTGTTTTTGAGTTTCATGCATAGATTCTAGGAACGTCAGATTGATTGGCTAAAAATGATTAAGGGATTTGAAGTTGAGGTGGGAACATTGATTTATAGGAGTATGCTAAAAAATAGAAAATATGAAAAGATACATTTTGAGGATTTGCCTTGAAATCAATGCCGACCTCTTTCATTGCAAAATAAATTCCCATGCCTAGTTGGTTGCCTAGATAAATGTGACATGGGTTTTTATTTTGAAAATTGCATTAAGTATAATGGGCCAACCTATTCTAAACCACCCTAATTTGGATAAAATTTGGCCATTGATTGAATGTATCTCAAACCCTTGATTTTTATGTGAAAATCTATAAATGGGAGTTTTTCCTCATTTTGAAGGGTTGACCAGGAATTATTGTAAAGACATTTTGAAGATTAATACAAAGAAGATATTGTAGTTTTGGTGTTTCCTTTCTCGTTGCTTCTTAATATGTGTATAGTTCTTTATTTTAAATTTAATTTTAGTTCATTTATAGTGATGAAAAAATGTTAAAGATATTTGATGAATCTGTTGCTCATACCATTTGTAGTTTGTTTCTAGTAGGTTGCTTCTGTTGCAAGAGTTTCACACTTGGTCTTCTTGTGTTGTGTAGCACGACACTTGAGTTCGTGACATAGATTAACCACCTCTTTTGGATCTTGGATCTTGTATAAATATGGTGGTTGTATCAGGAATTAACGGGTCGATCTTTTGGTGCAACGACAATCACCTGTGCAATAATTGGTATCAAAGCTAAGGTCACAAGTTTGAACCCCTCGCTTGCGTTGGGGGGGATTGTTGCAAGAGTTTCACCTTTGGTCTCATTATGTTGTGTAGTGTGGTGATTGGGTTTATGACATGGCTTAACCACCTCTTGTGGATCTTGGATCTTGTATAAATCTAGCGGTTGTATCGAGCATTAATAGGTTGATCTTTTGGTGCAATGACAATCACTTCTGCAACAACTTTGTATGGTTAGTCTAAGTCTTTTATTGCACTAGTTCATTTGTGAATGTTTATATGCATGTTGTGCCAAGTGATTAGGTATATGTATGAATATTTATAGTTTGAATTTTTTTGAGTATTCCTTTGAAGATTGCACCATTTCTACAACATTATGGGTTTAACCTTGATTAAGTAGGAATTGGTTTTATGGTGATTTGTCTATCTACAATATTAGCCTTTGTTCTGATTGACCTTAGGTTTTAGATTTATGATTTATAAACCCTTATCTTTTGAACTTTATTTTAAATTTGGGTTAGTTTAGGAATAAAAACATCACAATAAGGCTACCATATTTGTTGATCATAGGTCATTTATAGGTTTCAAATTTGAAAATACAATAAGGGTTTATACCATTTTTAAAGATTTTATAAACCCTTTTCCTCAAAGCTCCAGTATTGAGCGTAAGGCCCCTTATGAAACCTACATTATCTTAAACACCGAGTTTTTTGTGCAATGTCAAGACTTGAAAATCAAATCCTTGGGGTTATCTTCCTAAAGTTTTTTGAAGATAGATGTCCTTTCAAGAGACAAGGTACTATGTTAGTTTCACTATGTTGTGATGTGCAAAAACACTCATCAACAGAATTGGTGCTAGAAGGAGGGCTTTATTTTAACAAAATTTGGAGTGTAAAGGATCATTCTCTCCTGATATATTTCAAAGAATACTCAGATCTACACCTAATCGAAGAGAATTTGTTGATCTTGGACCCCTTACATGAGCTAGAAGAGCTGCAACATGGGGGTGTTCATCATCATCTTTGCCTCATAATTTTCTTCATCCTCATTTTCCATTCCAGCATCATATTCATCTCATATCCCTTGTATCGTACCACAATCACCACCTCTAGTAATGGATTGGTTAGAAAATAACCCCTCACCCGTTACATTCATTAACTACCATGAATTTCCCAAGAATTTAAAAAAAAATTGCTCCAAATTCCATGTCAATGACCCTAACAAGACAACTAAATAACACATTAAGATTTTTGAGGGAGCTCTTGCCAATAGAAGGATTGATCATGAAGACGTAGCACATAGAATTTTTCCTCATTCTTTAGGGGAAGAAGCCTTTTATTGGTTTATTCATTTTCCAACGGGTTCTATCACCACTTGGAAAATCTTGAAGAATAATTCCTTACGGAAATATAAGATCCCTATTAGTCTAGCTAAATTATATAAGAAATTTTTTGAAGTGAAAAGACAAGATAATGAGCCAATAAGCTCTTTTAATCATAAATTTTATAGAGATTACACTAGGCTACAAGCACCTTACAATGTAGATGATGAATCAACTAGGAATGTCTATTATGTAGCCTTAGATAATCTTAATTTAGTCTTTATGAAAAGAGCCAACCCAACTCCAACCTCTTTTGTGGATGCATATGCAGAAGCAATAAAAGTTAGCAAAAATTTAGGCCACAATTTCTTAGGGCCAACTAATTATTTGGGAGCACCAACAAACTCGAACTAGATTCAAGGGAAAAATCAAGCTCTATCTCATCATACCCCCTTATGAATCCAATTCATCAAAATTAGTTGGTAGTTCATCCAAGTGCTTTATTAGGTCAAGCCTAAGGAGAGAGATGACATAAAAGAGCTTAGAAAACAAATGAGGAAGTTGACTGATGAAGTCACGCATTTGAGAAATAAGAATAATCAATTTTAGAATACCCAAAGAAATTATCAACCTAATTATTCTGAAAATCAAGGACATAATCGACGGAAAAATTAGAATTACCAAAGGTAGAGTAAAAATGGAATACTTGACTGAATGATAGTGGAGTCTCATCACCATTAGATACAACAAATACATCTGAGAATAAGCTGCATGGGTGAGTCTACTTAGCTGAGGCAACAATGCCAAATTGGTTTAGGCTGCATAATATCAATCAACATTTGGAGCTCAATTGTTAAGAATTTTATATTGTAGCAAGCATCTTTCAGTTGGAAGTGTAGAATGTTGAAACTTTAGAAGCTATCACTGCTTGATGTGAAATATTCCTTCTAATGCATATGATTCTTCTATGGTGATGAATAGTGCTCCTTTTCCTAATGAAGAGGATAATGAACTTATGGATGAAGGCTCCCTTGAATCTTTATTTGAATAAGAGTCTATCTGTAATAAAGAAGATGATGTGTAGATGTTACACCAGAAACAAGGGACATACAATGAAGCAATAAATCTACAAGGCCATTCATGACTTCTACCCCTCTAAATACACTTGGAGTGCCTCCAGATTCAAATGCAAGTAACAACCCAACACCACCAGAAGCACCCACTCAGTTTTCTTCTGAAGGATCTAATACCAAATTAGAGATTGAATAGATCAAGAAATATGTTGTGGAAGAAATGAAAAAGATGAAGGTAAGCCTCTCTATGTTTGAGCTGCTAAAGATACCTAAAGTCAGAAATACATTGTTTAACTCCATCAAATAATTTTTTGAACCTGATATTCCATCTAGTGCAACCATGCTTGAGAAAGTGAAAGAAAATGGATAGGAGAAAGCTCAAATCTCCCAAGCGGATAATCTAGTCAGCATATTAAAACATAAGAGAGAATCTCATTCTTTCCTTTTAACCGTGCGTAGTTTTGGAAAAATTGCATAATTATTTAGTAAACTCAAGTGTATCAACAAATGTCATGTCATTGGCTATATGTAAGGCCTTAGGACTCACTCCTACTTCCTCAAGGAAAGTAACTAAACTAGATAAGATTGAAGTTAATGTGGTAGGAGAGCTAAATCAAATTCATATGTAATTAACTTTTGATCCCCGAGTTCAACATTAGATAAATACACAAGTGGTGGACATACCTGATATGTATGGTATGCTTTTAAGTAGGATTGGACTAAAAAATTGAATGGACATATATCCATTGACTTCTCTCACATATGGCTTCCATGGAGAGATATGGTTAATCAGATAAGAGTAGAAAGGGAGACCCAAATGAAGCATATGATCACATAGTACAATCAAAACAATGAAGTATTATTTATAGAAGCTGATATTGGCATATATTATCCTATGGCTTTATGGATTGTAAAAGTAATGATGTTGCATGGCACTTTGGTGTTTGCTGAAAATTTGACCCAAGTTCCTAGTAGTATAGAAGCATGTGTTGAAATAGATGATGAGCCTCATTCAGATGAGGAAAGAGGAATATTTGAAGGATTTCAAGAATTCATGATGAGATGTGTTAATGATATGCTAAATTTTGGAAACTAGTGTAGGGGCACCTAGCTTTCATCATGCAAAGGGGTTAGATGTTAGGATTTTGGTGATGTTGAGTCTATTTTTATGTAATAAGGTCTATTTAGACCATGTCTAATATTTTTAGTCATATGGAGCTAGTTTTACATAAAGTTGTCATGTTTTGTCAAATGTTGCAAAAGTTGCAATGCAACTTTGCATTTTTGCTTTGTATTGGAAGGTGAATGGTCAATTCATTTGAAAAGTAGTTTGAACCGTTGGTTTTTAGTTGGATGAGTTTAAATATTCCTATGAGGATTCGAGGCAAGGTTCTACAAGACATTTTGATGATGAAACAATAAAGAAGTGCTTTGTTTTTTGCAATTTTCTTTGTATTTTGCTGCTACACAAGTCTGTACAGCTTCATACATGTTGCTAAGGGTGTAAAACTGATTTAAAATGATGTTGGGTTGAATATTATATCATTTCCAATTGATTTCACCTGATTTCATTAAGTGTAGAGGGAGTTAGAGCCAATTTGGTGTAAACAGTCAGAAAACCCTAGGGTAAGAGGGTTTGATTGAAAAAAAATGAAATATTGAACCATTCCACCAGTGGAAAATTATGAAAATTAGTGGAATGGGAGTAGTTGGGGTGATATTCATGTTTTTAGGGTTTTTATATGTAGGAAATGGAGGTAGGGTAGAGTTTGAGTGAGCCCTAGCCTAATATCTCTATGTATTAGGCTTAGGAGTGTAGGTTAGACATAGGGTTTTGATGATAAATTTGTGAATGTTACAGTTGATAAAAGGTGTAGTTTCAGACCCCATGTGACTTGAGGAGAGCCTTGTAATGAATTTTGATAGATTGGAGGAAATATTTCACATATTTTCTTTGGAAAATAGGGCTAATTTAGCCTAGTTGCTGTGTAACAGTCAATTTTAGAGGGTGTTGTTACAAAACAAACCTATTCAAAAATTTGATATGTTACAAAAGAGAATAAAGGGTGTCTATAATGGTAGTTCAATTGTGGGTTTGAAGTCTTCTTTGAAAGATATGGTCAAGAATAATTGTTTGGAGTGCTACTAGGGAAGTTGAAGGGTTGGTGAGAAAAACACCAAGTTAGGGATTTGAAGTTCCAAAGTTAGTTCAATTGTGATTGAATAGGAAACCTCCACCCTACTCTAAATTAACTAGTATCAGAGCATAGTTCTTATCAAAGGAAAAAATAATTGAGTTTGAAAGAAGGAAAGATGCCTCCTAAAAGTAGTGTAACAACCAGAGAAGTAAGAGAATTGAAATAAAAGCATCCCAAGGAGTTTAGATAGGTAAAGGAGTATCATGAAGCTATCCTATCTAGACTTGTAGCACTTGAATCAAACCAAAGGAGAGGTATGGTCATTGGAGACCAAAGTGACAAAGAGGAAGAGGAAGAGGGTGAGAATGAAAACCCTCAAAGAGGAGTCGAAGATGAGGAAGAGTTGGACCCTACTGAATTGAGAATGGCTAAGATGTTGAAGGCTGCCAAGGGAGACACTCCTAAGGTGAATATGGAGTTACCCATGTATATTGGGAATATGGATAGTGTATAAGTGCTAGGTTGCATTGATGCACTTGACAACTATTTTGAATATGAGGAGGTAGCAGATGAACAAAAGGTAAAATTTGCTAAAAAAAGTTGAAAGGCCCTACCTTAACTTGGTGGAATTATGAGTAGGAAGAGAGGGTGAAGACGAGCAAGTTAAAAATCAGTTCATGGGATAGAATGGTGGCTAAAATCAAGACCCAATTTCTACCCGATGACTATGCAATTCAAACATATAGAAGGCTACAAAATCTCAAACAAAAGGAGATGGATGTTATGGCTTATATAGAGGAGTTTCATAAATTAAGCATTAGAGTAGGTCATAATGAGGATGAGGTGGAAAAAGTAGCAAGGTACCTAAATGGGTTAAGGTTCAACATACAAGATGGGATAAGTCTAACCACTCCTAAAATAGTGGAAGAATGTTTTCAAATGGGAGTCAAGGCAGAAGAAAGGTTGAAGAGAAGGTAGGAGAAACAAGCTAGAGGAAGATGAAAGAACTTCAGGGGCAAAGAAAACTTTGGAGGTAGAGGACAATCCCAAAAACCACAAGGTGAGACAAGTGGTAATCAAGATCAAGGCTCAGAATCAAGAGTTGGTTTCAGAGGTAGGAGATCAAATAGCAGAGGTAGATTTGGAGGACAAGGTAGAGGATCAAGTACATTCTCAAGAAGATGCTACTAATGTAATCAGTTTGGTCATCAAGCATGGAAGTGCCCAGATAAACAACCTTTTACTTCACATGGTGGTGAAAGGAGACCACAATTTGTGCAAGAGGAAGATAATGAGAGTGTCAACTCTCCATCTTAGCATGCTACTCTAGAAATTGGAGAATCTTTGATGATAAGGAGAACACTAATCAAAGTACCTATGGTGAAAGAGCCTCCAGAAATAAAATATTTTCTTAGAACCACCTACAAATATCAAGGTAAGGTGTGCAAAGTTGTTTTTGATGCCAATTCCATAGATAATCTAGTTTCTTTAGAGATGGTTGAAAATTTAAAGATGAAAAGAATCCCACACCCCATTCCTTACAAAGTATCCTAGTTAAATAAGGGTCAACAAGTCCTAGTTAATGAGAAAACATGGGTTGAATTCAATATTGGAGGGTATAAAGACAAGATATTGTGCGACATCATCCCAATGGATGTTTGTCATCTGTTGTTAGGAAGACCCTGGCAGTATGACAAAAAAGAAAAACATGATGGACACAAAAATACCTATATGATTGAAAAGGATGGGATCTCATTTACCCTCACACCTCTACAAGATGATGATAAAGCTACACATCAAATCCCTAGTGTGATTATAGTCAAGGAGAAGGAGTCCCTAAAGGACTTAGAAGAAGGGAACATGGGATATGCAGTCATAGTAAGGCCTAAATCTGTCATAGCAATAAACAAGAAGAAGGAAGAATTTCCTTTGGAGGTAAAATCATTGTTGGAGCCATATGCTGATATTGTTGTAGATGAGATACTTGATGCATTTCCACCTATGAGAGACATTAGCTATCAAATAGACTTCATTCTAGGAGCTAGATTTCCCAACAAGGTTGCTTACAAAATGACTCCTCAACAAAATGAGGAAATAAAGAGACAAGTGCAAGAACTTCTTGACAAGGGGTTGATTAGGGAAAGTTTTAGTCCCTGTGTTGTCCCAACAGTCCTAGCACCCAAGAAAGTTGGAGAGTGGAGGATGTGCACTAACTCAAGGGCCATCAATAAGATTACTATAAGGTACAAATTTCCTATTCCAAGAATTGAAGATATAATGGACTGTTTGGGGGGTGTAAAGTATTTTTCTAAGATTGATCTTAAAAGTGGATATCACCAAATTAGAATTAGACCTAGTGATGAGTGGAAAACAACTTTTAAAACTAATGAAGGATTATATGAATGGATGGTGATGCCTTTTGGCATGCCAAATGCTCCTAGTACCTTTATGCGCTTAATGAATGAGGTGCTCAAACCCTTCATAGGTAAGTTTGTTGTGTATCTATATGATATTATTGTCTTTAGTAAGACTATGGAGGAACATCTGAAGCATTTAGATATGGTTTTGAAGAAGCTACATGAGGAAAAGTTGATAAACTTGAAGAAGTGTGAGTTTTTGAAAATAGAGTTGGTCTACCTTGGATTTGTGGTGACTAATCATGGTTTGAAGATGGATTCTAGCAAGGTGGATTCTATTTTGAGTTGGCCTACACCAAAGTCAAGGGCTAAGGTAAGAAGATTTCATGGCCTAGCCAACTTTTGTAGAAAGTTTATAATGGGTTTTAGTCACATTTGTGCTCCTATGATTGATACCTTCAAGGGTGATAAAATAAAGAAATTTGTGTGGACTAAAGAGGCTGATAAAAGTTTATAGTATTTGAAGAAGAGAGTGTCTGAACAACCTATATTGGATTTTCCAAGTTTTGACAAGATTTTCACCATAGAATGTGGTGCAAGTAATCAAGCTATAGGTGCTGTCTTGAGCCAAGAAAACAAACCAGTTGCATTCTTCACTAAAGGTTAAATGAAGCAAAGAGAAAGTATTACTCTTATGACCTTGAGATGTATGTCATGGTACAAGCACTAAGAAAATGGAGACATTACTTACTCCCTAAAGAGTTTATAGTATTTACTAACAATCATGCATTGCAATTTTTGAATAGCCAAGAAAAGCTTAGCCATAGGCATGTGAAATGGGTTGAGTGCTTGCAGGAGTATACTTCCACCATAAAGCATAAGAAAGGATAGTCAAATAAGGTGGCAGATTCACTCAACAGGAGGGCTTTGATGGTTCAAGTAATTCAACTCCAAAGTGTAGGTATTGATGCTTTGAAGGTATGTATGAAGAAGATGATGATTTCAAAGATATCTATGCTTCTTGCATTCAGTTTAATGGTATATTTCATGAAGACAATTCTGATTTCTTGATTCAAGAAAGATTACTGTTTAAGGGTGCTTAGTTGTGTATTCCCAAATGATCTATGAGGGCTATTCTAATTAAAGAGAAGCATTTTGGTAGCTTAGGGGATCATTTTGGTGTGGAAAAAACCTTGGAGCAGGTAAGAAGTTATTACTATTGGCCTAAGATGCATACTGATGTCAAATTTTTTATTGAAAGGTGTGTTGTAGCACTAATGCAGGTATTTATCAACCATTTCCAATTCCAAATAGGCCATGGGAATCCATCAACATGGATTTTGTGTTGGGGTTTCCCAAAACTCAAAGATACTTTGATAGTGTGTTTGTTGTTGTAGACCAATTTAGCAAAATGGCACATTTCATGCCATGTAGAAGCACAAATGATGCCTCTTACATTACAGGGTTATTTTTCAAGGAGGTGGTTAGGATCCATGGGTTACCATTGAAAATTGTTTCTGATAGGGACAACAAGATTTTGGGTCACTTTTGGAGAACCCTTTGGAAGAAATTGGGAACAAACTTGACCTTTAGCTATGCCTATCAGTAACAAATAAATGGGAAGACTAAAGTTGTCAATATAAGCCTTGGGAATCTTCTCAGATGTTTGACAAAAGAGCATTCACAACAATGGGATCTCATTCTTCCCCAAGCTAAGTTTGCATATAATGACTCTATCAATAGAATTAGTGGAAAAATCCTATTTGAGATTGTATATGGATTGCAACCAAGGGGAGTGTTTGAGCTTAGAGATTTCAGTGGCAATGAAGGATATACATTAGAAAGTTAAGGAGAACCTTCAAAGGAGTGTGGATAAATACAAGAAAAATGCAGACTTGAAAAGAAGAGAGGTTCAGTTCAAAGTGGGGGACTTGGTATTGGCTCATTTGAGGAAAGAAAGGCTACCAAAGGGGAAGTATTCAAAGCTATAGATGAAGAAGATTGGGCCATGTAGAGTGGTCCACAAATTTGGAGTGAATGCCTATGAGATAGAAATCCCTCTTGGAGTGCCTATCTCTCCAATTTGCAATGTTTTTGACCTATATCATTTTAAATGATCTATGATTGCAGGTGAAGATGTAGGTACATCAGGACTTCTAGATGAAGATTGGGTCAAGGACTTACCACCAAGTTAGCCATTGAAGCTTGAATGCATCTTGGACACAAAGGAAGCTAAAAGAACAAGGTAAAAGGTGTAAAATGAGTACCTAGTGAAGTGGTAAGGCCTTCCAATGGAGGATGCCACCTAGATTACAGAGGAAGACATCAAGAAGCATGGTACAATTTTACAAGAGATGATCTCAAGTGGAACTTGAGATTTTGTTCTCCCCGGGTGTATGGTGTAGGGGTAGCTAGCTTTCATCATGTAAAGGGGTTAATTGATAGGATTCTAATGATGTTGAGTCCATTTTGATGTAATAATGTCTATTTAGACCATGTCTAATGTTTTTAGTCATATGGGGTTAGTTTTAGATAAAGTTGTCATGTTTTGTCAAATGTTGCAAAAGTTGCAATGCAACTTTGCATTTTTGCTTTGTATTGGAAGGTGAACAATCAAGTCATTTGAAAAGTAGTTTGAACCATTGGTTTTCAATTGGATGAGTTTAAATATTCCTGGGATGGTTTGAGACAAGGTTCTGGAAGATATTTTGATGATCAAACAATAAAGAAGTGCTTTGTTTTCTATAATTTTCTTTGTATTTTGCTGCTACACAAGTCTGTACGGCTCCATACAGGTTGCTAAGGGTGTAAAAATGATTTGAATTGATGTTGGGTTGAATATTCTATTGTTTCCAATTGATTTCACCTGATTTCATTGAGTGTAGAGGGATTTAGAGCCAATTTGGTGTAAACATTCATAAAACCCTAGGGTAAGAGGGTTTGATTGAAAAAATGAAATATTGAACCATTCCACTGGTGGAAAATTCTGCAAATTGGTGGAATGGGAGTAGTTAGGGAACTCTTCATGTTTTTATGTTTTTAAGATTTAGGGAATGGAGGTAGGTCAAAGTTTGAGCGAGCCCTAGCCTAATATCTCTATGTATTAGGCTTAGGAGTGTAGGTTAGACATAGGGTTTTGATGATAGATGAATTTGTGAATGTTCCAATTGATAAAAGGTGTAGTTTCAGATCCCATGTGACCTGAGGAGATCCTTGCAATGAAGTTTGATATATTGGAGGGAATATTTCACATAGTTGCTTTGGAAAATAGGGCTAATTTGGCCTAGTTGCTGCGTAGCAGTCAATTTTAGAGGGTGTTGTTACAAAACAAAGCTATTCACAAATTTGATATGTTACAAAAGAGTGTAAAGAGTGTCTATAATGGCATTTCAATTGTGGGTTTGAGGTCTTCTTTGAAAGATATGCTCAATAATCACTGTTTGGAGTGCTACTAGGGCAGTTGAAGGGTTGGTGAGAAAAATGCCAAGTTAGGGATTTGGAGTTGCAAAATTAGTTCAATTGTGATTGAATAGGAAACATCCACCCTACTCTGCATAAGAAATAACATAGATTTTTAGGATTTTTTCCACCTTGGTGTAGGATTCATGATGCATTGAATATTCCTATTTTGATTCCTGTTTATGCCAAAAAATTGTGGAAAAGATTAAGGATCATGTGGGATCTTTTGGTTTAGCCATAGATGCCACAAGAATGGGAAAAATCCTAGTTGAGAAACCTTCAAAATAACATAATCAACCCAATGAAGTGTGACAAAAAATAGACAAGTTATCACAAATTTCAAAAGCATAACCGAAATTTGGACATTAAGGTTTGATGGTTCTAAGTCAAAACAAGGGGTTGGAGCTGGTTCTGAACTAAATAGTATAAATGGAAAGAATTTCTTCATAGCAAATAGATTGCAATATTTTTGCATAGACAAAATTTCTGAGTATGAGGCATTGGTACATAGACTCTTGATGGCAATCCACAAAAGCTAGGGTGTCGCAAGTTTTTGGAGATTACAATTTAGTGATAAAACATGTACAAAAATAGTAGTCTTTCCATGAGAAAAGGTTGATGAACTATTGAAATTGTGTATGGGATTTACTAGAAAGTTTTAATTTCTTCAATAGTTAGTTGATCCCTAGGGGTAAAAATCACACTGCTAATGTGTTGGCTCAATTAGCTAGCATGTTGCAACCACTGTCATTATATAGCTTAAATAAATTTATAGTTGAGCTCACACTTACTCCTTCAGTGCTTGATAGTATTATAAATTTTCAAGTTTTTGAGGATGAATAACATATACTAGATTTCATCACCAATTCAGATGTGTTTACAACTCAGGTTATAGATGAGGTAGAGCCTGAAGAAGCTAAATTGGACTTGGAAGGAGTAGTTAATTTAAAGACCAATATAATTACTAGGGGGGTGGTTTAGTTGCAACAAATATTTGACTTTGATTAGTTAAGGCATCAATACCAGCAATCTAAGAAGGATTCATTTGAAAGCAAATGTGATACGTACAACATGGGTATTGATGAGGAGGTAAAGAATGTTTTCATTGGAAAAGTCTACACACTGACTAAAAGGAAAGGTATAGTTAAGGCCTTGTATGTATATCATGATGTGATAGGATGGAGCTATGGAGATTTAGAAATGTATTATATTTCAATAATCACACACACAATTCCTCTCAAGCCTAATGTTAAGCCATTTAGGAAACAAAAATGACTAGTTAATGCATTACTCGAGCTAGTCATCTATAAGGAACTACATAAATTGTTGAAAAAAGGATCATTTTCCCATATGATATTCAACATGGGTAGTCAACTTAGTCCTATTCAAAAAGAAAAATGGATAAATTTTCTTATATGTGGACTTTCAAAATCTCAATTGAGCCTCTGAAAAGGATAAATACCCACTGCCATCACTAGATGAGGTGTTATAAATTGTGAATGGGTCCTAAATGATGTCATTCTTGGATGAATATTCTGGATACAACCAAGTTATGGTGGCACATGAGGATAAATTGAAGATAACATTTACCACCAAGTGGGGAAATTTTTCCTATAGGCGCATGCCATTTGGATTGATTAATATTGGGGTGATGTTTCAGCACACCATGGCTATCACTTTCAAAGAGCTAGTTGATAAGTGCATGATAATTTACATGGATGAATTAACAATGTTTTCAAAAAGAAGAGAGGACCATGTGTCAGACCTATGAAAATTATTTCAAACGTGTAGAGAATTTGACATCTCACTCAATCCGAGGAAAAGCATCTTTGGAGTAACAAAAGGCAAGCTACTTGGCCATACTATTTTGGAAAAGGGGATCTCTATTGACTATTGGCGTAATGTTGTCATTGATGAAAAAAGGGGATATCTTAGTGATATCCTATAGGGGAGAGTGTTGGCATGATGTCAAATGGTGTCATGCTTTAGTTTTTGGAAGTCTGGTGCAATATTATGGAGAGAAGAGCATGTTTATGCAATTTTGCAAAGTTCTCATGCAATATTGACATGTTGCAAGGGTCACTTCCAAAGGTGTATGGAGAAATTAGGATCCAGATTTGATGTGGGTTTTTTAAGAGCTTTCTAGAATTGTGAGTTGCAGGTCTAGAGGATATATATTAAGCTCATAATTAATTTATCTCTACTCTTAGATAAAACTAGGGTTTTGTTGATAAACCCTAAGGTTTATTGTCATGGCATTGAAAAAAGATTCTATTTACTAGTTGACTAGATGAAAGCGATAGTAGGTCATTCAAGTTATAACTTAAGTCATTAGTGTCATCGAGTTGATCGACCCCTTTATGTTGTGCTACTAGTTGGTGGAGCTTACATGTACATCATGTCACCCCTTCATATCGTGTGCAACTTTTTATTTTCTAGGAATTTTAGTGATATATGATATGTGTGCATCATGACCATTCTTCACATTGTGTTTTTTTGTCTACCATAGACAAGTATTTATGTGATGTATGATGGATATGTTCAATGATGAAGATTGAAGCGTATGAGATCCAATGGTCATCACATGTGTTCTTCACACCATGATTTATATGTTCATCGGTGGGAGCATTTGAGTGCTATGTGACCAATGGCTGAGACCAAACAAATGAATATTCAATGGTCATCCCATATGTGCTTCACATCGATGTTGTGAAGAAAAATGAAGGAAGCCTTTGTGCGATGTGTGATGAATGGATGTTAGTGAAAGGTGACATCAACACTTATAGGTGGCACACTATGAGTGCATCACATTTTGCACTCTTCAAGTCACAAGGCTTTGCATGATATGTGCTAGATGGAAGAAGGGTAGTGGTATATGATGACAACACATACAGGTGGCAGAACGAGATTACATCATGAGGAGTATTCACATCATGTTTATACACCTTCAAGACATGAAGCTTTCTATGATACATTAAAAGGTTGTGATGAAGACATGGTGGGTTCACTTCTTAGAAATGCAATGGAGCGATAAGGTGGAAACATGTCCAAATAGACATGTGGAAGTTTTCTATTGCATCATGTGGTCCTTTTGCGTCACGATTAACCTCTCTTTGCATGCAAATGAAGTTGCAATGGGTATTCAATGACAAAGATTGGGTGAAGGTGATCAGATGGTGATCGATCTATGTCTCTTTACATCATGAATTTGGTGATTGATGCTCTTGTTGAAATGTGATATGTTATGAAGTCATGATGGACATATACAAAGAGACTATGATCAATGAAGATCATTTAAAGGGGATCAATCTAATGATTGTGTTTTAAATTTGGTGAGATTAAATGATGGTCAGAGGATTATGGTGTGAAGAACAAAAATTGATGGCCTAGGTTTAAAGATGCAGATTTGTAATAGCTATGTCCATATGAATGTGGGTTTCGATTGGTAGCCAACATAGAACACAAAATTAATGCCTATAACCACTCTAACTACTAGGACTAATGGTGATTGGTTTAGTTGGGTAGTGAAGATGACATTCCTAATGAGAAAAAGATTAGATACAATGAATGTGCATTAAAGAACATAAACCCTAGATTAGATATACACCAAAAACAACATTGTTACAAAATTGGATGATTGTATTGTGTGGCTCTATGGACAAGTATCTTTTTGGAGGAGATTGTGAAAAAGTAAACCCTAAAAAAGAATCTAGATAAGTGTGCAAATCTTGAGGAAATTATTGTAAGTTGGTAAAGGAATGCAAAAATAAGATAATCAAAAAATTGTCTCAGTGTTGAGAAGTGAATGTAGCAAAGTAAGAGAGTGTTGTGAAGTAGACAAAGAATGCACATGTCAAGATTGAGTGGAACCCAAAGAAAAAGGAAAATTAATTATATTCAAGGTGTAGAATTGAGAGAGGTGCAGAGCAGAGTGTTGAGTTGCAGAGTATTGTGCAGTTACAAATTAAGTTGCAACATTGAATTGTGTTTAAAAGAACAAATTGTAACACATTGCATTGTAAATATGATTGGTGGATGCCATCAAATATTTGGGTAGGTGTTCAGAGTGGGGAGTTGGTGCTTCCTTGGAGTGGGTGCTCCTAAAACTTAGGGATTGGTGTATCCTTAGGGTTGGTGCCCTTAAACATTGTAAATAGAAGATTTGATTGTGACGTTGGGTTTGAGTAGTAGACTCAAGCAACTTTTATCACAGTGGATTTTCCCATCTTGGTTTTTCCACGTATATCTTGTATTATAGGATTTTTTTTGTGTGTATGATTATCTCTCTAATTGTCTAATAAATTTGCATAATGGGATAAAAAGGAATTAGTTTTAATTGATCTACTGATTCACCCACCCTCTTAGTAGATTGTTGTGTTCCAACGATTGGTATCAAAGCTCTGGTTCCCTTGGAGAAGCTTAATCAACTCAAGTAGATCTTGGATAAGTGAACACAAAATGGTTAGTCAAGAAGGCTTATCTACAAATGAAGTACCTCTCTTTGATGGATCGAACTATGCTTTTTGGAGCATCAAAATGGAGACATATTTGTCTTCATTAGGGTTTGATGTATGGATGTCAGTAGTGAAGGGATATACTATTCCCGTTACATATCCAAGTACTAAGGTTGGAAAGAATGCATGTGAAGACAATGATAAGGAAAATAATGCAATTCTTTGTGGGCTATCAAGTTCGATGTTTCAAAAATTGTAAATTCAAACTTCGACAAATACTTTAAATAAAATCATTTATATTCAAAATAAATTTGTCATCTCATTCATATAGACATTAAATAAACTAGTTGATTACAAAACAATGACATAAAGTCGATAAGATAAATTCATATACAATTCTAGTATGAATACATACAAGTGTAATATACACTTCAATGATAATCATACATAAGAAGTAATTATATCAATTACAATTCGAGACTTAGGCATTCAGTCACCATAAGCTCTTCAATACATAATCAAGAATACATAAAGCATAAAAGAAGATGCCATCCGTTGATCTTCCATCCAAAAGAAAATCTTCAATAAAGAAGATGAGAACAAGAATCAAGCACTTTTTCCGCCCAACCTCAAAGCTTACGCTTCCCCGGAATTCCTCAGTCATTCAAGAAATACCCGACCCTGCATGAATAGCTTAGCAAAAAGTAGTCTACAAGCAAGATAGAATCTGGTGCGTGCCTAGTATAACTAGTAATACCACAAGAATTTTCATTTTTCTAAATCATTTAAGAAACAAGAAAGTTTGATACTAGGATATGGTAGAGAGTTCAGTAATTCCATCTATTTCAATGGTCCTTAAGTTACTTGGCCAAGTAAAATGTCATGCACGAAAAATAAAGCAGTTTTGGAAAAGCAAAACTATACTCTCTAATAACCCATATTCGACACCCATCCCGGAAGGTAACTTTCCAAAAACATAACAATGCACATTCATTTATCAAGCATGCATGGTCTAAATAGTCAAATATAATCTTTTAAAAACAACAGTAAAACTGAAAACTTGTTTGAAGCGAAAACAATATAAAAAGTCATTTCTTTTCATTGTTTAAATCCATAAAAGACATCAAATTAATATTTACATTGAGTAAATTTAATAATCAAAATAATGAAGGTGTAACTCCAGTATGCAAGTTAAATACATATAAAAACAGTCATAAAAGAGCACACGTTCGTTCGTCTGTACTCATCTATTTAATAATGTTTCAAGTTCCTTCTTGTTGTTTCTAAATAAATCATATTAAAATTTAAATGAATTAGTTTCTGTTTAACATACTTTCATAAAATAAATAAATAATTATTCAAACAAATTTAAATAAACTCATTTTTATTTCTGTTTTGACTGTTTTGTTTTAATGGCGAAAATTCAATGTAAAAATACCTCTGTTTTGAAAATAGTGTTGAATTTTTGAAGTTATTCTATCAAATATTTTCTGTCTGAATTCTTGTCAAAACAATTTCAACTACAATTATCTGTCAACAAAAATAATAAATTTTCTATTTAAGATAATTTTTGAATCTAAATTTAAAAGTTGTTTTCTGTTTTGAAATTTCTCCCTAAATTTAATCAACTGTTTTATTTGTGATTTCACTCAGAATTTTCCTAAAAATCTTCTGGTTCTAAATTCATCACTATTCTGGAAATTGAATAAAAATACTCCCAGTTTGATATTTAAAGGATTAACAGAATTCTCATCAACAGAAAATTCCTTAATAGTTTTCAAGATCTATGAACAAATAAAATTGCATTCCAATTCAATCTATTAATAATTCGTTTAGTTTATTCAAGATCCTACTTGGTAAATTCGAATTCTGGAATTGATTGTTGTGTGCTTCCTCTGTAAATTTATGAAGCTTCTCACTTTCTCTGTGCCTTCCTCTTTATCTACTTTCTCCCTGCTAGACACTCTCCTCTCCTATTCTTTCCACCCTACCACATAATACCTTCCTCTGTAAATTTCCTGTGAATTAAGGAAAATAGATTTAATTTCTATTTTGCTTGAGTTCCCTGTGGCCACGCCTATTCTTCTATGTGAGCGAAGGGGAATGCATGAATCATGGGTTGCGTATGCCTTCTCCCTGGTCGCACCCTCTTCCTATCTCCTCATGCGCGTGGGTGAAGGGAGCCAGTCCCTTGGGCCACACGGGTTTGGGGAATCTCCTTTCCTGGCTGCATGGAGTGTGCTGAGACGTGGGGAGGCTTCTTCTCTTTGTGTGCCCCTTCCAACCTCCTTAACAGGCTGCGTAGGATGTGAATGGAGATTTAAGATCTCTCCCTGCGCATGATTCACTACCAAGCCGTGCTCTGCCTTCTCCTAAGCGTGGGTCTGGTCCCTGCAGCTGTGTAGAGTGTGGAGTGGTGAACGTTTTACCATTGTTTACAAACAGAAATAACTCTCTCTTCCTGCGCGTGTGGAGAGAGATCCAAACAATTTGCCACACAAAACATGAATTCTCCCTCTTGGATAATACTTTTGTCAATTTTGTTTTTGCTCAAGAACACTAACAAACCAAATTTTATGTGCGTCTCCAATTTTGAATTTCTCTAGTATATCATTCTTCTCTCTTTCTCATGCATTGTTTTAGTTATCAAGAAAAATGAGATCCACAAAATATGATTGATCTCCAGTTCAATTTTTGAACTCCAAGTTTCAGATTTTTGATTGCTTCTCCTCTTGATTGAAGATATTTCTTGAACTTGTTAACTGAAGTTTGATTTGAATGCCAAGTTCAATTTGCACGTAATTTGTTTTCAATTTGTTCCCAATAACTCTATTTTAAGATTTTTGTTCAATTTCAAATTTTAAATCTTTTCTCCTTTCATATTTTTTAATTTATAAAACATATTATTCATTTAAATTTTATTAAATTTCGAAATAAAAGCCAATTCTATTTAAATTTTGAAATACAAGCATATTTGTTTTAAACAATAATAAAATATTTAACAAGAAATCCAATCATTTAATTTAAATCAATTTCATCAAATTTAACCAAATCGTCATTTTAAATCAACATGCATTTTTCACAATTTTTGAGAAATGAAATTAAAACTAGATTAAAAATTTGCAAACACGATAAACACAAAATGCATTAAAAATATTATCTAAGTGAGTGTGTGAGATTCCGTCTTACTTATAAATGTCTAACGGTTAAACAACTCTACCTGATCGTTGTTCTCACCTTCAATCTCGTTCACTTGTTCCTGTGTTCACTTGCACTGGATTTTTCATCAGTAATGACAAACCCCAAATTAAATATAAATGCATTTCAAATCATGGTAATTGTATTTCAATTTCAATTTCATTTCAATTTGAATTTGAATTTAACTTTCATTAAAACAATCATTTAATTTCCATTTAAATAGCGACATCATGATTACTAATTGCATTTAATGAATCAAATGAAATCTATACGTGACAGTTAAAGTCATGCATTGTAAGAATGCACATGATGTATGGAATAAGTTAAAGAACATCTATCAAGGAAATGAAAAAGTGAAGTTGGCCAAGCTACAAATCTTTAGAAACAAGTTTGAAAGTTTGAAGATGAATGAAGAAGAGAAGATTGCATAATACTTCTTGAAAGTAGATGAAATAGTAAATGTTATCAGATGTCTAGGAGAAGAAGTGAAAGAGCATGTTATTATTCAAAATTTTTTAAGGTCAATGCCATCGAGATACAACTCCAAAATTTCTACAATAGAAGAAGCTAGAGAAGTAGATAAACTCATCGTTGATGAGTTAGATGGAATCTTCATAGCCTATGAGATGAGAATGAGAGTTGTAGAACCATCCATGAAATAAGTCACATTCAAAGTAGATAGAATTGAAGAGATGGAAGCATCTACATCTAGATCAGAGGTGTTTGATGTTGTGGAAGTTGATTTCATTAGAAGACTAAGGAGAGGCTTTCGAAAATATAGAGGTATGTTACCCTTTAAGTGCTCTAATTACGGTAAAATTGGTTATCTTGCTTCTGAATGCACTTATGATGAAAAGAATAACTTTGAGCAAGAAAATGTTAGTGAAAGTAAGAAGAAGAAGATTCTGCACATAGGAAAAGAAAGTGGTTCATCTGAAGCTAGTAATAGCTTAGATGACAGATATGATTGTTCCTTGATGGTTAAAGGAAATGAGTCCCTGCTCATGGAAAAAGAATCTTTAGTTTAGGAAAATATTAAGGCTAAAGAACATGATGAAGAAGAAGGAGAAGGGGATTTAGAAGGTGAACTCATATGTGCTTTGGATGAGATTGATAATTTGAGCAAGGAAAATGAAGAATAAAAATTTCATGCATAAAAGGAGATTGATAAGCTAACCAAATAAAATTATAGTTAGCTTGAAGACACATGTAGAGGAATCTAAAAGGATAAAAGATGTAGTTAAGTCTAAACTAAAGTCTAAATCATATGAGTGCATGAATTTAGAAGAAGAAATAGTGGCCCTAAGGAAAGATTTAGCAAACGCCAAGGAACAGATTGATAAAGGTCTGAAGTTGAAAGGTGGCTCTAAGAAATTAAATAAGTTGAAAAATTCAAAAAATTCATCAAAAGAAAAGTCTGGTCTTGGTTATGAAAAATGCAAAATCCCAACCAAGAATGCACTTGCTAAATTATATGATAATTTTTAAAGCAGAAAAAAAGTGTTGCACAAAGAATGATAAAATCTACAAGAAGAATGTCGCTGAGAATGGAAAACCAGATAAGAATGCTACTAAGATGAAGAAATTAGTTGAAGAAAAGAATCTTGCTGTATATAAGAGGATTGAGAAATTAGTCCCTGAAGACTTAAAGAAGAAACACAACACTAAGAGGGCTGATGTAGATGGTTTCTCAAATATGAGATACATGAAGAAGAAATGATATGATCATGCATTCCCCATGTTTCTATGGTTACTGTTATTCATGTAATCAATTTGGTCATAGGGCTAAAGAGTGTAGCGTTGCACCTATATAAAAGAAGCACAAAATATATGAATAGGAATTCATTTTCTCCTATAATGGATATGAATGTAATGTGCTACAATTGTAATAATTTTGGTCACATAGCTAAGAGTTATAGAATAAATTATGCAAGACCAATAGCATAGAAGGAAAGAAAGAATAAATCCCCCAGAGTGAACAAAATTTCACATGGAGAGAGAGATCAAGTCAGATAAACCTAGTTTTAAAAATTTCTAATGACTTGATGGTTGCAGATTTATGGTTACATTATTTCTTTCTTTCTCTTTGTGTTGCTTTTCAAAGGGGGAGAAACTTGAGAAAATTCTCTAATGGGAGAAGTTGTGCAAATTCTCATGTAATTGAGCAAGGGGAGATTCCAAAAGGAGTGGAGATATGTTTAAGGGGGTTTTTTTTTGTACGTGTACTTGTGTCACCAAAAAGTGAGGACTTTGAAACTTTTCGCTCATTTGGACCTTTGCTTGTGGATTTTGGACCATTTTTAGTCTATTTTTACCCATTTCCAAGCCTTGTGACAAAGTGTTGAAAGGTGTTGTAAAACATTTTCACACTCTCCTAGGCTTGTCATCACCAAATCAACCCCTTTTTATGCCAAAATGACCCCTTAATCCTCATACATGTCCAACTTCAGTATGTTTTGTGAGACAATCCCGAAAAATAATGCTAATCATATTTTAATCCCTAAAAATCAATGAAAAATGCCCAGGTAGACTAGGTCATCACCTTGGGTGGCCTAGTCCCATGTAGCATAAATGCCATTTTTAACTTAATATCTTTCAATATTTTTGTCTCTAAAATCCTAAGGTCAGTTATTATGGTGTTATTTCAGGAAAATTAGGGCACAACTTGTATAAATAAGCTCCAAAACCCTAATTTCTCATTAGGTACCCTCATTATGCACCATCCATTTTATTCTCTACCTCTCCATCTCTCCTTCCTCCTCTTAAGCAAGCTAGGGTTTCACATTCCAAGTCAACAAGACATCTTTGCTGAAGCATTCAAGGGCTGATTGTTGTAACAACAAAAGATCTCTCATCATGGAAAGGTAACTTATTACATTATTCCATTGTTTCATATTCATGCTTTACATTTTCTATTCATTTTGGTTTAGTTACCTTAAAGGGGTTTGACTAAGGCAAACCCCTAATCCCTAACAATCAACATTTTTCTCTTTCTCTCCTTGTGTGATTGCAGATTTAGGTACTTTTGAGATCATTGAAGACCTATTGAAGACCAACCCTTTCATGCAAGGTCAAATCATCCACCCAAAAATCACTCTCAGGCTCGAATATCAAAGTTTCAGAAGCGAGAAACTGTGAAGAACCAAGGTGCAAACCTAGGGCTTCTATTTCCTCTTCTAAAACTCCAAAAATCCTGAAGAGGACTAAGTCGCCAAGAATGGCGACCTAGTCGCTCTGGATAGGTCTTTTAGTGTTTTTGATATTTCTAGAAACCCATTTGGCAGAAATAGGCTCAGAATCAGTTTTCAGGAATCTGGGACTAGGTCACCTAGATTGGTACAAGTGTCCCTCTCGGTTTCTGCAATATTTCCAGCAACATTCTAGACCTCCAAAAAATTCCCCTTCCAATTCCAAGTGCACACCTTCCTTTCCCTTCATTCCTGTACTTGTTTGTTTACATTACTTAGGTTATTTTTATAACATAGTGTGTATTCAAACATAGTTACATTTCATTCTTAGTTAGCTTTATTTTCCAGTTCATTGCATTTAGGGAACTTCACATTAAGCCCCTAACCCCCATTGAATGGACTCCAAGAAGTATATCATTAAGTGGAAAGAGAGCCATTTTTTTGACTTGGACCTCTTCCTCATCCTAGGATTAACTTGCATTGCATATTGCATTAGTGAAGTCGCATCCTAGGGTTTCAAAATTTGCATTAGTGAAAAGTGCATTTAGGCTACATTTTTGCATGTTAAATCATCAAATCTTCCTGCATTTCTGTATTTCCTTGTTAGGTCTACATTCCCAATACATAAACCACTTATATCGGTCCAAAATTCTTGAAAAATCTCAAAAAATTCACCAGGAGGACTAGTTCACCATTTTGGGCGACCTAGTCCCTTCAGGCTTTTGAAGCTGCCCTTTATAGAGCTAAAAACCCTATTTTCCAGCTTTTGTTTTGTGCCATTACCTACTTGTATCAATAGGTTGTGTTTCTGTTACATGTATTTTCTTAAAATTAGCATCAATTAGCTCATTTCCTGCATTGTATATTTTCAATTTTTCATTTCTAAAATTCCATTTCCAGATCATTGATAGTGTAATCAACATATTGCCTTCTTTTTCAATATGAAAATGGTGTTTCCTTTATCTTTCATTGTAAATTCTTTAAAAATATTCATATATTCCCCTTTCTTTATATTGTTTATAAACTCTTCAAACATATTAAAATTCATTCAATACATTCCCTAGTTATGAGAGTCTAGCAAATAAAAATGTTTATAATTGTCCTAAACATGCACAACCTACTATCTCTCCCCTTTGTGAGGATGATTTGTTAGAAGCAAATACAAACATATATAATCATGATGGTCATAATTGTTCCCCTCTTGATACCTCTCCTTCTAGTGACAAAGGTATCTTGTTAAAGGAAGGGACAATCATAGAGAATCATGATGGTCTTGCTTGTTCTTCTCCTCATCCCCTTTGGGAAGATAGTTTAACACAAGAACAAGAAATTATAAACACATTCCTAAACATTACCTTACATAGTCTCTCTAACTATGATGATCAACCTTGCTCCTCTTCTAATTCCCCTCCTCGATGCCTGAAGGACATGTTGGTGTTAGAAGATCCTTCTCCTCAGAGTCATGAGACTCTTGACCTTCCCTTTCCTAATACTCCTCCCCTTTGGGATGATCTATTTGACAATTATGGTGGATCTTCTCTTGATAATCCCACCCTTGTGAGGAAGTACGTGATGAGCCTATTCCATGCTCTCCTACTAGGGTAGATGGCCCGGAACAAGACCATGCAACCTTTGATGATCAAATAGACTCCTATCCTAATCCTCCTTCCTCTCCTCATAATTCCACCATTAATCATTTCCTTAATAATATTATACCCTTATAAGAAGATGAAGAGCCTATATTAGACTCTCCTTCCTTAGGGGATGCCAATATTATTCAACCTCAACTCATCCTTTCTCCACCCTCTAAACCTGAATTCATTCTCTCCCCACCTAAGCCTAATGTGTTGCATCAATTGAGTCAAGATACCATTGCTCATACACATTACACCCGCAATAACCTGTGTTCCCAACCATCAACCTCAACACCTTTACCTTCATCCCATCCTATCTTACCTACTGCCCCTCACTTCAATTCCTTCCTTAGGGAGTATGACCTTGTTGACCAACTAAGGAATACTCCAACAAAAATCTCCTTATGGGGCCTTATTCAAGTCTCCCCCACTACCATAATATGATGCAAAGTTCCATACAACAAGTTCCTATCCCTTCTAATGAGCCATCAAATGATATAGAAGCTATTATTCATGGAATAAATGTTGACATTATTTTTCACCAAAGTGACCTTTCTTGTTTGGCTGTACAAAAATAAAATGATGCTTTCATGATAATCTCTCAATACAAAACAAAAGGGATAAAGAGAACTCTTGTAGATATAGACTCTGCCCTTAATGTGTGTAGTGTGAGCCTTTTGGATAGGCTTGGCATTGACATATCCCACATCCAACCCGATTCTCTCTCTATCAAAGGATTTGACAATGTCACTAAGCAACCACTTGGTGTGGTCACTATACCTCTTACAGTTGGAATGGCCACATTAGATACTACAATCCATGTTATGCCTCAAGAGGTTTCATACAATATTCTCTTAGGTAGGTCGTGGATTCATGCTATGAATGGGGTGCCTTCCACACTTTATCAAAAGATGAAGTACATCTATAATAACAAATTGTACACACTCAATGCTGATCCCGAACCCAATAGTTGCTTAAACATTAAAAAATCTAAAGAGAATCACTTTCACACCTTAACACCCACCACCCAAGTGGAACCCGCACATCCAACTAACGAACAACATCTTGAGCCAATCACCAAGCTCTTAGATGATGAGTGGGGTTCCTTAGACTTCACCCCTCCCTTAATGGGAGAATCCAAGATCATACACCAAGACTCTAACAAGGGAAACATAGTCTTATCCAAACGAGACTAGAGCGATCCTTCTGAAGCATCCACCTCAACTACTTCAGCCAATGCAACTAGTGATGAACAATCACCCAATCCAAAAAAGGTGAAAAATCTTTATGGCAAAGGTTATGATATCATGAAACAACTTGGCTATAGTGGACAAGGTTGTGGTGCTAACAAACAAGGCATCCACAACCCTATAGAGACTATCACACCAACAACCAATCATGGTCTTGGATTTTTTCCTCTAATTGAGACCATCCAACCTTCCTCCCACACCCACTTTATCCCTAATCACTCTTCTGCCCCTACCTTCCAAAGTGATCCTTTGACACCAACAAAGGACTCTTCGTGTCAAGCCAATGTCATCCTACAACCCACTCCTCATTTGGATTTTACACACTCCTCTAAAGGAGTATACAAAATATCCCAATCCATAGCTCCTTGTGTAAGTATGGCATCCTCTACTAAGCAATACCCTTCCTTGTCCCAAATCAAAGCATCCCCTTCTACCCTTGATCAAGAGGGAATCTTGTTGAGACTCCTGCAAGATTACTTCATCTCCCTTCCTCCCAGAACTCAAAAGAAATGTTCCAACAAACATTCCTTTTGTGCTTACCACAGAGTTCATGGTCATTCCACTAATCAGTGTAAGGCCTTGAGTAGTAGAATCCAACATCTTAAGGCATTTGGTGTTCTTCCATCCATGGGGGCACCTAATTCCTCTAATTGATACCAATTTTCCCTCAACCTTACACTCCCTCAATCCTTTTGGCTCACTCTTGTCTTGCACTAAGTGGGGGCAAGGGGTTATTTAGCCTTTCTCCCCTCATATGTCACTTGTTGATGTCAAACTTGACTTGTCGTTAACCTTTCATGAACATATAAGAGAAATCTTGGGATGTGAATGACATGTGTTAAGATTGATGCGCATGTGACATACACCCCTCCTCCTCATGATGCAACTTATCAGAAACATATGACTCAGCATAGGGCTTTCTGAACAAGCTCTCATTTCCTCTAGACCTCTTCTACTTTAAAGAAATTTCTCATAGTACGGTGTTTCAAAATTATTTTAAAGTGGGGGCATACATCACCACTCACATTTCATTGTGCGATATTCTTTTTCTTGTGATTCCTTCTCTTGAAAACATTACAAACAATGTTGTTCAGGATGAGACATCTGCATTTTTCCTCTTTTGCATACAAGATGAGCCCTTTCCTCTCTTGCATACAAGATGATTATACTTGCACTTTTCCTCTCTTGGAAACATTGTGCATAATGTTCCTTAAGATGAGACATCACATAGACAAAAATAAAATTCCTTTGAACAAAATCATTTCAAACATCACTTTCTTTTGTGGCACCACATCAAAGTTATCACAAGGTATAAATTTGGTATGGTTTGAGCGGGAAGCCCAACAAGCAGTATGAATTTCCCCATAGCCACTTTTGTCAGTACATACCAACCATATGTATGTTTCTCACCTTTTGGGACCTCTCATCCCGTAGACAACCTAATGTTCTGTGGCCCCAGAGTGAGTACATATTTTTTACCCTTTCCATTCTCTTCACACTCAACCTTCCCATTGCATGATCATGTATCTCATCTTGTTGTAATGCATTCACCCTTGAATGTCTTTGGCATCAATGTCGATTTGACTTAGAATCTCGAATCCTTGGGGGCTTGACCACCTCCTTCTTCCTTCCCGTTCTTCTTCTTTGTCATTCTTTTCCATCTCCATTGGGCTACTTTAGTGTGAGTTTGAAGCAAGTTCATACTCTCACTAAAGTGGGGGCTAAATGTGTCACCAAAAAGTGAGGACTTTGACACTTTTCGCTCATTTGGACCTTTTCTTGTGGATTTTGGACCATTTTCAGTCTTTTTTTACCCATTTCCAAGCTTTGTGATGAAGTGTTGTAAGGTGTTGTAAAACATTTTCACACTCTCCTAGGCTTGTCATCACCAAATCAACCCCTTTTTATGCCAAAATGACCCCTTAATCCTCATACATGTCCAACTTCAGTATGTTTTGTGAGACAATCCCGACAAATAATGTTAATCACATTTTAATCCCCAAAAATCAATGAAAAATGCCCAGGTGGATTAGGTCGCCACCTTGGGCGACCTAGTCCCATGTGGCATAAATGTCATTTTAAACTTAATATCTTTCAGTATTTTGGTCTCTAAAACCCTAAGGTCAGTTCATATGGTGTTATTTCAGGAAAATTAGGGCATAACTTGTATAGATAATCTCCAAAAACCTAATTTTTCATTAGGTACCCTCATTATGCACTGTCCATTTTCTTATCCACCTCTCCATCTCTCCTTCCTCCTCTCAAGCAAGCTAGGGTTTACATTCCAAGTCAACAAGACATCTTTGCTGAAGCATTCAAGGGCTGATTGTTGCAACAATACAAGATCTCTCATCATGGCAAGGTAACTTATTCCATTATTCCATTGTTTCATATTCATGCTTTACATTTTATATTCACTTTGGTTTAGTTACCTTAAAGGGATTTGACTAAGGCAAACCCCTAATCCCTAACAATCAACATTTTTCTCTTTCTCTCCTTGTGTAATTGTAGATTTAGGTACTTTGGAGATCATTGAAGAATTGTTGAAGACCAACCATTGCATGCAAGGTCAAATCATCCACCAAAAAATCACTCTTAGGCCCGAATATCAAAGTTCCAGAAGTGGGAAACTGTGAAGAACCAGGGTGCAAACCTAGGGCTTTTGTTTCCTCTTCGAAAACTCCAAAAATCTCGAAGAGGACTAAGTCGCTAAGAATGGTGACCTAGTCCCTCTGGATAGGTCTTTTAGTGTTTTTGATATTTCTAGACACCCATTTGGCAGAAACAGGCTCTGGACCAGTTTTCAGGAATCTGGGACTAGGTCACCCAGATTGGCACAAGTGTCCCTCTTGGCTTCTGCAACATTTCTAGCAGCATTCCAGACCTCCAAAAAATTCCCCTTCCAATTCCAGGTGCACACCTTCCTTTCCCCTCATTCATGTACTTTTTTGTTTACATTACTTAGGTTATTTGTATAACATAGTCTGTATTCAAACATAGTTACATTTCATAGTCGCATTTCATTCTTAGTTAGCTCTATTTTCAATTCATTGCATTTAGATCATAGCATTTAGGGAGCTCCACATTAAGCCCCTAACCCCCTTTGAATGAACTCCAAGAAGCATATCATTAAGTGGAAAGAGAGCCATTCATCCAGAAGTTAGCTTATAGGGTGAAAACCCTAGAAGCTCATTGGGGAATCCTCTTTCCCTTCTTGTTTCCATGTTTTTCTTGGTTCATTACTCATAATTGTTTTTGTTATAATTGGTACATAATGGTTACAGTTGGTATCAAACCATTATGAACTGGTATAGAGTAGTTTAGTTGGTTAAAAACCTGAATTGGAGCATGAATTGGTATAGAGCATCTAGAACATTTGGTTTTTCCATTGAGGTCAAAGGAGGAGAGAAAAAATTGATATTAGTTGGTATCAATCAAAGGGGGAAAAAAGTCCCCTTTCCATTGATGATAAAGGGGAGAAAGTAGTGCAAATGCTTTGACTAGGAGAGTTTTTGCAAATGCTTGTTAATTAGTTCTAAGCATTTGGAGCATTTGGTTTTTCCATCAATGAAAAAGGGGGAGATTATTGGCATAATGTTGTCATTGATGACAAAAAGGGATATCTGAGTGATATCCTATAGGGGAGAGTGTTGTCATGATGTCAAATGGTGTCATGGTTCAGCTTCTAAAAGTCTGGTGCAATATGATGGAGATAAGAGTATGTTTATGCAATATTGCAAAGTTGTCATGCAATATGGACAGGTTGTTGCAAGGGTCACTTCAGAGTTCTACAGAGAAATTAGGATGTAGATTTGATGTGGATTTTTCAAGAGCTTTCTAGAAGTGTGAGTTGTAGGTCCAGAGGATATATATTAAGCTTAGAATTAATTTATCTCTACTCTCGGATATAACTAGGGTTTTGTTGATAAATCATAAGATTTATAGTCATGTTGTTGAACAAAGATTCCATTTTCTCATTAACTGGATATAGATGATAGCAGGTTCTTCAAGTTATAACTTAAGTCATTAGTGTCATTGGTTTGATTAGATCCTTTACATGGTGCTACTAGTTGGCAGAGCTTACATGTGCATCATGTCACCCCTTCACATTGGGTGTAACACTTTTTATTTTCTAGGTGTTTTAGTGATATGCGATATGTGTACATCGTGACCATTCTTCACATTGCATTTTTTTTGTCTACCATAGGAAAGTATTTGTGTGATGTGTGATGGAGATGTTCAATGGTGAAGATCGAAGTATATGAGATTCAACAACCATCGCATGTGTTCTTCACATCATGAGAATTTGGGCGATATGAGACTAATAGTTGAGATCAAATGAATGAAGATCTAATGGTCATTACATATGTGCTTCACATCATTATTGTGAATAAAAATGAAAGAATCCTTTTTGTGATGTGCAATGAATAGATGTTAATGAAATGTGACATCAACATTCACTGGTAGCATGTTGCAGTTGTATCGCGTAGTGTTAGTGCATCACATTTTGCACTCTTCAAGTCACAAGGTTTTGTGCGATATGTAATAGATGGAAGAAGGATAGTGGTATATGATGACTATGTGGTATAAAGTATGTCCTACAATTTTAGTATAACACACCTTCATGGAATGCATTACTTAAAAGGAAATAAAAAATAGCAGAAATAAAACTGCAACTTATCCTTCTAACTCATCCCAAGGAATCCTACAAATTATGCTTTCAGATCTTATTATTGCTGCACATTAACCTACAAATATTAACAACTCAAGATACAAGATGCTACGATAAAATGTACATGCCTATGTTTTTGGATTTTCTAATATTCGATGCATAGAAATTAAATGATCCTAGGATGGAATGATGCTAAAATCTAAGTGTTGAAATGATAATAATGATCAAATGTAAATGCTAAATGGAAGATGTAATGAACTAAACTATCCAAATGAAAATTCCATTATAACACTAAAATGAGCTAAAAATGCAAAACTAATCTAAAATGCTCTCCAAATTCTCTCACAAATGCACTAAAATTCAGCAGCATAAACTTGTCTAAATCTTCCTATATGAAATGTTGTAGCAAAGGGCTCTATTTATAGATTTTCTAAGCCTCAAGGTGATGAGGAAACAACGGATGGTCAGGATTGTGATCCTGCGGCATCAACGACAGAGCATCAGGAGGCTAGAGTGAATCAGGGAGATGGTTCCCTTCAACAAGACAAATTACCAAGTGTTAAAAGGAATCACAGAGGAGGAGCCATGTGTCTCAGTTTGTTCAAAATTGGTTGCAAATTTGTTGGAGATATTTCATATTTTCCAATTTATAAAAATTCATTTGTGAGACACATGATGGGGTGGCAGGTGAGTTGGAGGTGGTTAGAAGAAAGTTGTAGAAATGTGCTTAAATTGAATTAAAAATTCAATTTAATAGGAGAGGGTACATTAGTAAAATGACAAATAAATTCCTTTGTGCATTTTAACCAATTTTAGAAGAATATTCCAATTTGAATTTAAAAATTCAAATTTAAAAGGAAGAGGGAAAATCAATTAAATAACAAATAGATTAATTTGTCCTTTTAATTAATTTTAGAAAGAAGGTGAATTTGGAAAAGAAGAATTAGAATATGAACCATATAAATAAATTTTACAATCTATTTATAATAGTAGAGGAATTAAGAATATTAATCAAATAGCCAGTATTTAATTAATGTGATGCTCAAACCATTTTTGCATGCATACATTTTGCCCCTCTTTGAAGTGATGTGCATAGCCGCATTACTTCAAAGAATAAAAGTCTGATCGTAATGATAAAAATATTTGACATGCCCCGAACTCCGATTTTACAACGATGATGAAAGGATGCCCCTTCCGGAAGTAAATCAAGGATTTTTGATTTTTTTGATGATTTTTGATTTTTTTTTTTGATGATTTAAATGATTTTTTGATAATGTGCTGATGATCAATAAATTTGATAAGGAGGACCTGATTTATCTCTCAAAAATTAGAAGAGATTCGTCACACTGCTGATTAATTGATAAAAGACACCTTTGACAAATTAAATAAAATGCCACCATTATCACTGCTTAATTAACCTTCAAAAGGGGTAAAAGGGTAAAAGTTAAGTTCATTTGTAACCTTAGAATTTGAAGAGTGAGAGCCTGCAAAGCAAAGATGGAAATAATTCCATGCCACAAACACCGATTTGAGTGAGTTAACCATCACCAACATCTAGTTGTGTACGAACCTCTGGTACATACCCCGAAAACTGCCTTTTTGAATTTTAAATCTTGATTTTCGCACCTTAATTTTCTTTTAATTTTTTTGAATTTTCTTCACATTTAGTGCATAGGGTAGGTGAAATAGCACATAGGGCACCTGCTTCAATGCATAGGGAGCCTGTAGTAGTGCATCCCATTAGGTTAAGACCCCCAAATTAGTTTAGCGCATACAACTTCCACTTTAGCGCATCATGTCAAAACATTAGCGCATTTGGTAAATAACGCATACATGTGATAGAGTCACGCATAGGGTTTTTTAAGCAACACATCCAAGAAATGGAGCATCAAGACTCTGTTCTGATGCATAGGTTTCATTTTCCAGTGCATCGATGAAATATCACATTAGGACTCTATTCCGATGCATCTAGCAGCTCTTTCAACGCATCTAGTAAACTGGTGCATAGAAACCCTGTTTTAGCGCATCCAACCAAAAATGATGATTTTGATGAATTCTTCGTAGATTTTGATGATTTTTTATCATGTCAGTCGATGATAGAATGATGTTGATTGATAGGTTGATGATCATCCTCATGATAGGTGAGGAATGATAAATTAGGATAGGTTGATTGACAATTGATTGATAATCGTCCTCATGATAGGAGAGGTACGATGACAAGATAGGTTGATGTTGATCATCCTCATGATAGGAAAGGAATGATGGATAGGATAGGTTGATGTTGATTGATCTCAGTAAAAGTGAGAATCGAATGATAAGTTAGGTGCTCCTCGAGATTTGATCAGAATCTCACGTGAGCTGATTTGATTAGATGATGTGCTTGATTGACAGGTTGATTGAATGATTTTCTGACTTGATGTTTTGATTTGATTCTAGGAGGGTGGCTTAGGGAACCTTCAAGTTCCCGAGCGCTTTCCAGGTACGTGGAACATGATCCCACAGCTGACTCCAACATATCTTGCCATTAAAGACCAGTCTGGCTTGAGTTCATTGATAGACATGCCCTAGTACCGGATTAACCGGGGGCTACTAACAACACTTGCTGAGAGGTGGTATAGTGACCACAACACATTTCATTTTCCGACAGGAGAGATGACAGTGACCCCAGAGGACGTATATTCGATGCTCAGGATACTAGTTGTGGGGACACTGGTTATGTACGATGTTGAGGAGCAAGGAGGGACATACACCCTATGACAGATGTTCCATGATGATACTCTTACTGGTTATGAGTTATCCTAGCAGGAGTTAATTGTGACTCAACAACCACTACCTTGTGTCCTAGCAGGTTTTGTTGGAGGATTTTTCTGCCTCGACTGTAGGTCGAAGGGCTTTTCAGTTGGTTGGGGACGATTGTTAGAAAGCATGATTGCTCATGGGACAGTATATGCTTGGGGTTCGTGCATGCTAGCACAACTATATCATGATCTGCATTAGGTAGTATATCTTCGAGCAGGCAGTTTATCAGCAAGATGCACACTTCTACAGCTCTAGGCCTGGGAGCATATAGCCATCAAATGACCAGTTGGTGACAGGGTGCGGGCAGCAAGGCGACCATATGTTTTTGGATATTCAGGGCCACTTGTCTAGCATAAGCTGGGCAAGTTAGAGTACTAGAGGTGGGTTTTAGATGACCTGGATATTGTGATATGACAACCCTATTTAGATTGTGAGCCATGGCCCTCGGATGGTGCAGAGCTTCCGTTTATGTTTTGCAGGAGATATTTGATAGGGAGGACACCCTATATTTTGGAGAGAGTTATGTTTGGCAGGGTCCACAGGCAATATGGTAGCATCCAGGGGATGCCACAAGGGGTAGCACATTATGCATGACGGCGGTAGGACATATCAGAGTGGGGTCCAACTATTGATTATGATGCAACCTGCATCGAGTACTACAGCCTACAACCCATTTTCTGGTAGTATCATCCAAAGATCATAGATGCTCAGATGATGGCAGATTATGTGGAGTACTTCCATACTCATCCATTTTCGTGGATATCTAGTCCTGATGAGTCAGCACTGATTTTGGAGGTGGGGAGGAGAGTGGGACCGACCATACAACCCCGAGGAGGAGATGGAGGTGATGGAGGAGGGGATGATGAAGGAGGTGGAAGGGATGATGGTGGAGGTGGAGGGGATGATGGTGGTGGTGGTGGAGGAGTAGGTGCGCTAGTCTTTGGGGTTATCCCCAGAGGCGACGGTCAGGAGTAGTTGGGCAGTGATCGTTGATAGTACATATGCCTTCACAGAGACAACAGATATAGATTGTCGAGTTACAGGGGCAGATACAAACTTTACAGGCACAAGTTCAGGCACTTCAGGGATAGCTTGCCCAGGCCCAGGTAGCTACACTAACAACCGAGAGGGATGTCGCGAGGAGGCAGGAGGCACATGTCGTGGCCATAGCTAACAAGATACAAATGATTTTACAGGGTACAGGTACTACAGATCTAGTCAGAGAGCTCAGAGAGTCCACCAAGGAGGCATAATATTATAGAGGCGGATACCATGAGGTTGTACCACCATCACAGCAAGTCAGCTATGCCAGGTCTAGGCCTGGGTGCTCACACTCCCATACCACCAGCAGAGGGGTTACTCAACCACTTCCACTAGGCGGACCTCCACCACCAGGGACAAGACCATCAGGGGTAGGGCCTTCAAGGATAGGACAAAGACCAACCACATCAGGTGACATCACCACAAGATCTCTCGGCCAGACTTGATTTTATACTTGTATTCAAAGACTCGGCCTTGTGCCACATTTTTGAGATATCTCATTCTTAGATTTATCATTGTATACTTGACATATTTTTATGAGGTTATATGATATGCAACGATGTTTGGTGATCTTATGTGTTGATGTTTTATTATGGATGGATGGATTTGATTTATGTTCTATATGATTATGCTATGTTTGATATGATTATGTTATGGATGCATGTATGGATAATGATGTTTTTATTATGGATGGATGGATTTATGAGATGAATGATATGAATGCAAGTGACATGCAATGTGATTTTTGTTATTTTCTCATATGTATATTGATGTATGGATGCAAATGGTTTTTATTATAAATTGCAAATGGATGATTATAGATGTTTTATGGATGCAAATGCGATACACGTAGATGTATGGATATATGATTTTTATGCTATGATATTATGAGATGAATGTTATGATGCAAATATGTGATGTAATTTTCCATGTTTTTGGTATTTTCTATGCAAATATGAAATGGATTATGATTATGACTGCAAATATGTGAAATAGATTATGATTATGTTATTATGCAAATGTGTGAAATGGATTATGAATGAATGAAAGAGATGTATTTATTATGATGTGATGGTATTATGCTTTATTTTTGAAAATTTTTAAATGCAAATGGAGGTATGATATGGAATGAAATGGAAATGGAAATGAATTATTTTTTTGTTATGTCAAGTATACTCAAATCCTATAGAAAGAAATAACATCAACCTTGAGGACGACCAACTTAGAAAATCTATAGTACAGATGCATCCTAATATGAAATTTAATTCTATCTATGCAATGTTGTTAATCTTATTCGTTGTACATATTGTCATCATTGAGCATTTTATTATGTTGAAAGTTAGTACAAACATCGATGGCATGAAATAGACCATGATGACCTGAGTACAACTTCCATACAACTTCCATTGAGATTTGATAATGCAAGATAACACAAGCATCTAGGTATTATTAGACCAAGATGACCTGAGTATCACTTGTGTAAACATACAAGAGTTAATCATGTCCCTATGCAAATTCAGAATGTCATCAATGATACTTTGTAGAGCAGGTCCCATGACAATTTGCACAGTAGTAATAATTAACTCACAAGCAACAGAAAAAGAAAATATCATTCTTGATCACATTGCCTCTAGTTAGTAATATCATCAAGGTACTCTCGAGAAAAGATAACAAAAATCACAATACATCATTTAAACATTTTTGTTGAGGTGATCCAACCATGATTCAGAAGGTGATCCTTCAATGATGAGATTATTTGATTTGATGCTAGTGTTTGACTTGATTGAATTGATTTTTGATGCTCAGGTCTCAAAATGTTTGTTGTAATTACTATTTTGATGTTACAGTTTTTCTAATTGTTTGCTTGTTGATTTATGCTCAATGATGATTTGCCCCTAGTGAGATTAGGATTTTGCCCCCAATGAGAACATACCAAAATTATTATGGATATGTACAATGAGAACCAAGCTAGAGTGGGATGACCACATTAGCTAGATATGGACATGAAGCTCGCTATAAGATATGCATGAATGCACACAAACAAACGGTCAATGCATGCTTGAAAAGACAGAGGAGTTGACTTATCACAAATAGTGCCTATTTACCAAGTTTTCACCATTTTTTTTTATTGCACTTTTCAGATTTTATAATTTTTTTGCTACTACCAAGATGCCTGTTTGCCAAGTTTTCATTAGGGCAACCATTTTTTGATTTTTCACTTTTTTTGTATTTTTGTATTTTTTCTCTTTTTTTTTTTTTTTATGTTGTCACCAAGATGCCTGTTTCCCAGGTTTTCATCAGGGTGATGATTTTTTCAGGACTTTTTCTGCTTTTTAGATTTTTTCAGGACTTTTTCTACTTTTTAGGATTTTTTCAGGACTTTTAACATGCACTAGATGTATCAGATATAGAACTTCTTCAGGTGAAGGTTGTTCATTGGTTCTTCAAACAGATCCCCTCGAGTGTAGATAACTAATATGCCCCCAATCCAAAGACTAAAACCACAACAAAAGGACCTAACCAATTAGGTTCAAATTTTCCTTTGTTTTCCCTATCCTGCTAATTATGGGGATTTTCTTTTAATACCAGATCACTGACTTGGAATGCCCTTGGTTTGACTTTTTGATTGTAGCTTCGAGAAATTCTCTTCTGATAGACTTTCAAGTGATTCACTGCTAGTTGATGACGTTCATCCAACAACTTGAGCTCCTGCAATCTAGACACACGATAATCCTCATATGTAATGAGACCTTTCAAGGATACCTAGAATGAAGGAATCTCAACTTTGATTGGAAATATTGCTTTGGATCCATAGACAAGTGCATAGGGTGTGGTTCCTATGGGTGTTCAGATGCTTGTACGATAGACCCAAAAAGCAAGGTTTAATTGAATATGCTAGTCACATCCAGCATCATTGACGACTTTAAGATTTTCAGGATTATTTGTTTGATGCCTCAGCTTGGCCATTCCCTTGAGGGTAGTAGGGTGTAGAAAGCTGATGTTGGATGTGAAACTTTTCACAGAGTTCTTGTATGTCCTAATTCTTGAAAGGTCTCCCATTGTCAGTGACAATGGATTGAGGGATACCATATCTGCAAATGATGTAGTTCAGGATGAATGAGGAAATATGCTTCCCTATGATGGTGATTAGAGGCATGACTTCAACTCACTTTGTGAAGGATTATGTGGCTGTTATAATGAACTTTTGTCCATTGGATGAAGGTTGGTGAATTTTACCCACAAGATCCAACCCCCACTAACAAAACAAACATGTTGATGCAAGGTTGTAATTCTTGTGCTGGTGCATGGATGAGATTATCGTGGATCTGGAATTTTTGACATGTCCTGAAAAGTTGAAAGGCTCCTCTCTCCATAGTCAGCTAGTAATATCCCATCCAGAGGAGTTTCTTGGCGAGGGTTAAACCACTTGAATGATTTCCGCAAATACCTTCGTGGAGATCACATAAATTTGTTTCAGACTCATCATTTTATAGACATCGTAAAAGACTTCCATCAAGACCTTGATGGTAAAGGACATCTACTAGTATGTTATGATGGGAAAATTGGCGGATGAAATTTTGTTTCTGGTTGTGGGAAAGATCAGGAGGAAGAATATCATCTGTAGATAAGCATAGATCTTTCTGTAGAGGGAGGTATTGACATTGTCTAGGTGGAAAATAAGTTGGGACTCAGAGTCATAATAGGCGGGGGTAAACAATTGCTCCACCATGAACTCATAGTTACCACGTTTTTCTAGAATTTGTAGCAAAGAAGCAATAGTAGTCATAGCATCGACAACCTTGTTGTCACTTCTTGGGATTTGACCAAATTTGATGTCGACAAAATACTTCTTCAAATCATCAATCATTCTCTTATAAGGCATTAGCTTGTTGTCTTTGGTTTGATAATCATTGTTGACTTGATTGATGACATTGTGAATCCCCATAAACATAGAGCTCTATAATTTTCCATTCCACGGCTATCTTGATTCCAATAATGAGTGCTTCATATCTAGTTGTGTTGTTGGTGCAAGGAAACATCAAATGATAGGATTTTGGAATGGTATTCCATAGCGGAGTGATGAATAGGATTCTTGCTCCTGATCCATGTTGAGTGAAGGAACCATCAAAATATAGTACCCATTGTTTGGCTGTTATTGTCAGGATATCTGCATCTAGAAATTCAATATGGAGTGGATGATCATCATGAAGTGGTGCCTCAGCTAGTTGATCAGTGATGGCTGCCCTTTGATAGCTTTTTTGTCGACATATTGGATGTAAATTTCATTGAGTATCATTACCCAATTGGCCATTCTTCCTGTCAGATTTGCTTTGCTTAGGAGATACTTTAGTGGATCGATTTTGGCTATGAGCTTAACGATGTTAGTCAGCATATAGTGTCACAATTGTTGGGTAGAAAACACTACAGCTAGACAAGCTTTCTCAATGAAAGAGTAATTGATCTCACATCCATTCAAAGTTCTACTGATATAATAAATTTATCTTTCTTTGCCCATTGAATCTTCATGTGCCAACAAGGCTCCTAATGATCAGTCATTAGTGGTGATGTACAATAACAGAGGCTTCCCTTCTGCTTGAGGTGCTAGAACTGGTGGACTCATCAAGTATAGTTTGATTTGGTTGAAAGTTGCTTCACACTTCTCGTCCCATTGGAAAGAAACATTCTTGTACAGGAGATGAGTGAAAGGGTGATTCTTATTGGCTAATTGGGAGATAAATCTTCTAATTGATTGAAATCTACCCTGGAGGGACCTTAGTTGACTGATTTTTTTCAGGGAGGCATCTCCATTATAGCTTTTACCTTTGCAGGGTCCAATTCAATACCTTTCTTTGACACTATATATCCCAATAGTTTTGATGATGTTTTGCCAAATACACATTTCTTTGGGTTGAGGTGAACATTAAACTTCTCTAGACGAGTGAATAGCTTGTCTAATATCTTCAGATGTCCTTCTCTAGTGTGGGATTTTTCCAACAAGTCATCCACATAGTCTTCCATGAAGGTATGCATCATGTCATGGAAGATGGTTGTCATAGCTCTTTGGTATGTGGCCCCTGCGTTTTTCAACCCGAAGGGCATGACATTCCAATAGAAAGTTCCCTATGGGCAAGTGAAAGCGGTCTTATCTTGATATTCAGGGGCTATCTTGATTTGATTATATCCAAGAAAACCATTCATCAATGATAACATGTCGTGTCCCACTATCAAGTCCACAATGATGTCTATGTTAGGTAGGGGGAAATCATCTTTTGGACAAGCTTTATTGAGATCTCTGAAATCAATGCAAATCCTTATGCTGTCATCAGATTTTGAAATAGACACAATTTTTGATATCCACTCTACATAATCAATGGGCCTGATGAATCTGACATCCAACAACTTCTTTACTTCAGCTTTCACCAATAAAGCAATGTGCAAATGCATTTTTCTCAACTTCTGTTTGACTGGTTTGATTCCTGAAGGAAGGGATAAATGGTGCATTATGAGGTTTGGATCTATCCTTGGCATATCCGCATACAACCAGGTGAAGTTAACTTGTCTCTCTTTGAAGAACTTGATGAAGCTAGGATTTTTTATTTATGTCAATGATTCTGCCAAATGAAGAGTTCTTACCGTTTTTGTACTGCCAACGTTGATGGACTGTGTTGGTTCAATTAGGGCTTTTGATCTCTCTTGGAAATGCTCAGGGAGAGTGTCAAATTTCCCATCCTTTGGCACCTCAAAGAGGTTTTCACCATCGGATGTGCTCTTTATTTTTACTATTTCTGGATATGATACCACCATGGAATGGTTTTCATCATCAAATCTTTCTTAAAAATTGTTTCATTTATTTTGTCGCTAGAAAACTTGACACTCTCTTGTTGTGAAGTTACACTCTGATGTTCAATGGTGGAGACTGTTTAAGGACTTAAAACACAGAGGAATTTTATGATGGCCTCATCGTTCGAAAAGGTGGAGATATTGATAGGTTTGGTTTGGTCCCAATCTATTAGCTCACGATGTAGTAATGGTAGGGTGTCATCGGATGAGTTCAAGTTAGATGTTGTAAGTGTCCTAATAGAAATTTTGTCATTGAATAGGACTAGGGCCAAGTCAAGGTCCATAATGTCACTCTCTTCCAAGGGGTCCATCTCATTATGAGTCTGGTCATCCTCACTCGAGCCTTCGATATTGTGCGATTCTAATTCAAGTGGTCTAATTCCTGAACCTTGTTCCTCCTCAAGCATGGGAGTATACTTATGGATTACATCAACATTATTTTCATGACATGATTCTTCTAACAATGAATCCCACTCATATCTATTTGAATTTGTTTCATAGTGGTCACTGGCTTGGAGCTATAGAATCCATTCAATAGCCTTCTGCTTCATATCCTCTTTTGTTCTTCCTTCTGATGATCTTTGTATCCTAACCCTATTTTGTCTTTGGGATTAGTTATAATAGGTTGAATAGGTTCTATGATACCCTCTTTTCTTTTTCCAATAGGTCCCTATCCATCGTATCCCATCTTCTCCAGGATCGAGAATCCTTTTCCATATTGAGTGGTTTGAACATTTGCTATTGCGGTTTGAGAATCAATTTCATCTTTGTAGAGCCAATTCAGAATATCTTTGTCATATAATTTCTTTGCTTGGGTACCTGCTTTTACAAACCAACCATAAAAAAGGGTGACTGGTTGAGAGGATGTCTGAGATGAGGTTGGTGGTTGACCATAAGATTTTTGTGATATTAACTTCGAGAGGCAGAGGGATTGTACAATGGAATATTTATCGACACCTTTGTCTTTAATTTGGAATTCCTCTTCAAATTGTTTGGCCATGGTATTTAGCTGGGCTTTAGAATTGGTGGATGCAGAAGGGCTAGACTCTTCCTTTTTCTCTGACTATTTGGATGATGAATTGGATTGACTTCCTCCAGAGGAGGATGTGGATAAAGGATCAACTTGAATGGAATTTTTGGAGACATCAGAAGTGGAATTAGGAGCTTCATGGTTATGAGGCACAAACACATCCTGGACAACCTTGAGCGCATTGCATTGTTGTGAACTATTTGAATCACCATGAATGGTGATTTATTGGCCATTACAGGGAAACTCCAAGCATTGATGGTATGTTGAGGGTACAGCTTGCATTTCATGGATCCATGGATGACCCAAGAGGATGTTATATGTTAGATCCTTATCCAAAACTTGACAGACCACATTTTTCAGGATTGGCCCCACCTGAATGGGCAATATAATCAGACCTTTTGACCCTCTCTCCTCATCATCATATGCTTTTATTGTGATCTTCTTTCTTGGATCTATTGCATTTTCAAATAATCCTAGTGCTCAAACAAGTCTTAAAGTATAGATATTAAGTCCAACTCCTCCATCTATAAGGATGCGCTTGACACAAATTTTATGGATAAAAAATTTGATATGAAGGGTTGCATTATGAGGATGGGTGAGTGATACATCACAATTTTCCGAAAAAGACAAGCAGTGAGGTGCAACTAGGTGTCCCACCATGGCTTGGAAAGCACAAAATTCCAAATCATTCGACACTTTCATGTTGATTAGGGCTTTTTCCAGAATCTCTTTGTGAGTAGGAGAAATTTTTAGGAGCTCCAATATTGATATTTGTGTGGGTATTTTATGGAGTTGATCGACAATGTTGTACTGATTAGATGTAGTAGCATGTTGTTTAGAAGCACTACCCTTTAAAACATATTTAGTTTGAGCCCTTGTGCTCACATTTATGGGCACACTACCTTGTCTTCTATTTATTTTGATGAAATTAACTTGATTATTTGTTACAGCCACATCTTGCAGGATATCAAGGACTTGATTAGAAAGGATGTTGGTGTTGTTGATTGGATGATTGGTTGCAATAGGATTGGGTGTATTATTGATGTCATTTGTGGGATTTTCAATGACCAAGATATGATGAATGGTGGTATCATGAACAAAGTTCACATTTTTTCCTTTTCCATTATTGTTAGAAGATTCTCTTTTGTCATAATTTAGTAGAGGGTTTTTGAATACACCATGGTCAGTGTTGGTTTGAGGTTCCTTGATTCTTATGACTTTATTTTCAATCAAATCCCATATCTTATGTTTAAGTTGCATGCAACTATTGGTGAGGTGACCTTTACATCAATGAAACTCACAATAATGAGCATCATTCCACCAAAACAATTTTACCTTAGGTTCAAAGCCTTGAGTATCAAGTAAAGTAATGAGATTTTCCGTAATAAGTTCCCTCAAGGCAGATTCAAGTGATTGACCGAGGAGCATAAATTTCCTGTGATTGTTTGATGTTTGATAAGGCAGATTCTTGGATGATGATGTTTGATTATTTTGATTATTCCCCTGGTTAGAATTTTGACTATTGGTTTGATTGGCAGTTTGGGTGGTCTTCTTATCTATATTTGAAGAACTTCTTGACAAATTGAAAACCGGTTTGGCATTATGCATTTCAGCAGAGGCATCATTGTCATTATTTTTGTTCTTTTTTCAAAACTTGGTTTTATCATTGTTGTAGGAATTAGATGAATTATTTTCGTTATAGATTTTTAGGATTCCTCGCTTGAGTAAAGCCTCCTCAATCTTGATTCCATTTTCGGTCAATTTATCAAAGGTTGGAGGGCATTGTAAGTCAATTCTATAACTCATGTCAGAATTCAGGTTATCAATGAATACCTCTATCTTTTCCTTTTTTGGTATGGGTCGGGGATATCTTGCGAATAACCTTCTCCATCTTTGTAAGAATATGAGGAATGGTTCTCCTTTCTTTTGTTTTATGTTGCAAAGGTCTTTCATCGTGATCTCATGTTGAATGTTATATGAATATTGGGTAATGAATTTGTTTACTAATTCCTCAAAAGACCTAATTCTCGAAGGCAATTGTGAGAACCACTGCATGCATTGTCCTCCCATACTACATGGGAATAATCTCATTAAATATGTATCTTCATGGGAAAACTCAAGACTCATCGTTCGGAATTCCCTTGCATGATCTATTGGATTAGTTTTCCCATTGTACTTGTCATATTTAGGAAATTCACAATGTTTAGGGAATGGTATGATGTTAATGCTTTGATCAAATGGGTAGGGACATATATCTTGTATGGAATATCTCTTAGTAGTCCTAGTTTGCATGTTTTGTATTTTTTGTTGAAGTTTTTGGATTTGTTGTTTCAAAATGCCCATGGGATCATTGGTTTTTACTTCGTTGCTTGATTCAGTTTGGATTTCAGTTTCTGCTTTCTTGGGATTTATTTTCAATTTGTTAATATCAAAATCATTAGGTAACTTGTCTCCTTTGGTTGCCAACATCAAGAGGTATCTTTCTCCATCCTTTTCAAAACGTTTTTCCAAGAATTTATGGAATTTTGGGTCTTGTTGGGCATCTTCTTCATTTACCTCATCAGTTTCAGTTCAACGAATATTATGAAAGGGGTTTTCTTCTTGTTCAACCATGTTATCTTGGGTTTCAATTCATTTTTCTTGAAGTTTATGCTTTTGAGATCTTGTTTGGATGGGCATACAAGTGATGATGATTCTCTAAATATTTGACAAAGGTTTTGAGAGTGCCAAAGGGGTTGGTTAAAAATCTGGTTAAGCAAGCTTTATTTCAAGATGAAGGATGATGAATCCTGATGAAGGATGATAAATATTGATGGTGAAATGCAATTGCTAAATGAGAAATTTGATGTGATGAGGAAGGCACTTTGAGATTTTTGATCAAAATTTAGATGAGATATTTTCACTTGAGAATGCTAGTTTCAACAAGATTTGGATCTATTGCAAAATTGATTGGGACGATTGGAATATTGAATTGCTGGTTGAGGAATGAAAGAATGGTGAATTATCTGACTATGATTATGCCTTTGTGAAAGAGCTCCTTGTTGATAATAAGCTTGTGAAGATAAAAACACTAAATAAAAATCATCAATAAACCCTCTATCAAAGTCGTGATACCGATGGATGAAGGTTCGATAATCGAGCAAGACTTTCCTACTTTGGTACAAGAAGTGTCTCTTTTTCAAAAGTTTCTTAAAGCTAAGGTATTTCTTTGGTTTCTTGATCCTTTTGGCAAGGGATTTCTTGAAAATTTTGGTTGATTTCCAATCCCTTAACATAAATTTTAGGATGATGAAAAGACATTGTTTAAGGGGGAAAAATTGAACTAAATGTTGATTGACAAAAAAGAGGTTAAATTCGGGTTTCTACTTGAAAAGTCACCAGATGCACTGAAACAAGGTATGGATGCACTAAAACTCAGATGCACTACATAATGGTTCAGATGTGCTACAAAAAGTTTTGGATGCGCCAAAAAAGGGTATTTATGCACTGAGGAATGATATGAATGCACTGAAACAGGGTATGGATGTGTTGCAAGAGAATATGATGGGAATGTATAAGCGAGATGCATTGAAATAGGGTATGGAATTGGAGAATGGTATGAATGCACTGAAACAGGCACCAGATGCATCGAACTGGAAAGTGTTTTCTAGTTTCTGACAATTTGACAGATTTTTCTTGATTCTCAACAGTGAAATCTGGACTGTTTGAGTTGGATTTTCTTCTAAATTAATGGTTGAATGTGTTGGCGTACTGTTTGTTTAAAATTTGGTTCAAAAACACATTGGTAAACACATCAAACAAGCACATTTCCTAGGATGTGTAAGATTGTATTCTTTTGAATCCCACACAAATTTTACTCCAACCACATATTCTTAGCGAATGAATCCAAAAGCTTCGTTGCACGAGCTCCCCCTTACAGTGCACTCACTTCTCAAGCCAACCAAGATTCCAACTCCCATGAATCTCCCATGGCAAGTTGATCATTTCTACTAAAAATTTCAAAAATGTGGGTGCCTTCACAACGACCATTGTTGCACCAAAGAATAGATAGGGTAAATTGGGAAACTACAACAAGAGGGTTTTAGTAAGGACTTTTCGTTTGTGGAGCACCATCCATTCGACAAGAAACCATTGTTGCCCTTCTTGTTGGAATGGTGATTGTGATACTCAAACTTTCCTTGAGCGCCCGCATTTATATCCCGACTGGAAGTCACTCAGCTTAGAGTGTGTTACCTGTTGGGTTGTTCCCTCCTTTCAAAGTGGGGAGGCAGGCCCTCTAAGGTTAAAAATGAAAATAAAATGAATGGGTCTATCTTTCTGATCACCCAGTTAAGGGGAGAGCATACTCACCTACCATTCCAAACATAACAAGCATGGTGTAAATTTAACCTTCCTAGTTATACTAGATTCCTATCTTAACCGAAGGAAAAGTAATAACTAGATTTAACCCTGCAGTCAACTGTTAGTAGTTTGAATGTTTATCTTTGATAGCGTTCTTTTAAATGTTTCTGCAAAGTCTTTGACTACGTATCGAATTCTTGCAACATAGAAATTTTTTAATCAGTTTTGGGAATTTGGAGAATTGACACTAAAAACCGAATGTGCCATTACAGAGACCGAATGCGCTAAAACTCAGACTGGACGTGCTAAACTACTAAATGCATTGAAAGAATAACCAAATGCACTAAAATATGAACCGAATGCATTGAAACTAAAAATGACAAAATTTAAATTTTAAACTCCCTGATGCACTGAAATAGAGTCTGAATGCGATGTAGAAAACACTAGATGCGTTGGAACAACCAAATGCGTCGAAACAGGTAACCAGATGCACTGAAACAGGTGTGAGACACGCTGTAGAAAAAATTGTATGCACCATTTCAGATATTTTGACAGAACCTGCAAAATGAAACTCAACAGAAAATTGATTAAATCACGGGGCTAGGCCCCACAGTGGGCACCAATTTATGTGTGGTATAAAGTATGTCCTGCAATGTTAGTATAACACACCTTCATGGAATGCATTACTTAAAAGGAAATAAAAATAGCAGAAATAACAAAAATAAAACTACAACTTATCCTTCTAACTCATCCCATGGTTCTCTAATCCCAAGGAATCCTGCAAATTATTCTCTCAGATCTTATTATTGCTACACATTAACTTGCAAATATTGACAACTCAAGATACGAGATGCTATAGTAAAATCTATATGCCTATGTTTTTGGATTTTCAAATATTCGATGCATAGAAATTAAATGATCCTAGGATGGAATGATGCTAAAATCTAAGTGCTGAAATGATAATGATGATCAAATGTAAATGCTAAATGGAAGATGGAATGAACTAAACTATCCAAATGAAAATTCAATCATAACACTAAAATGAACTAAAAATGCAAAACTAATCTAAAATGCTCTCCAAATTATCTCACAAATGCACTAAAATTTACTAGCATAAAATTGTCTAAATCTTCCTATATGAAATGATGTAGCAAAGGGCTCTATTTATATATTTTCTAAGCCTCAAGGTGATGTGGCAACAACAGACGGTTAGGATTGTGATCTTGCGGCATCAATGATAGAGCATCAGGAGGTTAGAGGGAATCAGGGAGATGGTTCCCTTCCACAAGACAAATTGCCATGTGTCTCAGTTTGTTCAAAATTGGTTTCAAATTCGTTGGAGATATTTCATATTTTCCAATTTATAAAAATTCATTTGTGAGACACATGATGAGTTGGCAGGTGAGTTGGAGGTTGTTAGAAGAAAGTTGTAGAAATGTGCTTAAATTGAATTAAAATTTTAATTTAATAGGAGAGGGTAAATTAGTAAAATGAAAAATAAATTCCTTTGTGCATTTTAACCAATTTTAGAAGAATAATGCCAATTTGAATTTAAAAATTCAAATTTAAAAGGAAGAGGGAAAATCGATTAAATAAAAAATTGATTAATTTTTCCTTTTAATTAATTTTAGAAAGAAGGTGAATTTGGAAAAGAAGAATTAGAATATGAAGCATATAAATAAATTTTACAATTTATTTATAATAGTAGAGGAATTAAGAATATTAATCAAATAGCTAGTATTTAATTAATGTGATTCTTAGACCATTTTTGAGTGCATACAATGAAAACATAGACAGGTGGTAGAATGGGATTGCATCATGAGGAGCATTCACATCATGTTTATAAACCTTCAAGATATGAAGCTTTCCGCAATACATTAAAAGGTTGCGATGAAGACATGGTGGGTTTGCTTCTCAAAAATGTGATGGAGCGATAAGGTGGACACATATCCAGATGGACAGGTCGATTTTTCTATTGCATCGAATGGTCCCTTTGCATCGTGATTAACCTCTCTTTGTGTGCAAACAAATTTGTGATAGGAAAAGAGGTTGCGATGGGAAGTTAATAATAGAGATTGAGTGAAGGTGATCGGACGGTGATCCCTATGTCTCTTTACATCATGAATTTGGTGAGCAATGCTCTTGTTGAAATATGATATGTTATGAAATCGGGATGGACATATACAAAGAGACTATGATCAATGGTGATTTTTTAAAGGGGATCAACATGATGATTGTGTTAAATTTGGTGAGATTAAATGATGGTCAGAGTATTGTGGTGCAAAGAACAAACATCAACAACCTAAGTTCAAAGATGAATATATGCAACAACTATATCCATATGAACATAGGTTTTGACTGGTAGTTGACATAGAACACAAAATTAATGTCTATAACCACTCCAAATACTAGGATTAATGGTGATTGGTTTTGTTGGGCGACAAAGATCACATTCTTGATGAGAAAATGATCAAATACAGTGAATGTACATTAAAGAACATAAATCCTAGATTGGATATACACTAGAAATGACATTGGTATAGAATTTGATGATGATGGTGTGTGGCTCGATGAATAGGTAGCTTGTTGGAGAAGATTGTGAGAAAGTAAATCCTAACAGAGAATCTGGATAGGTGTGTAAAGCTCAAGGAAAGTATTGCAGGTCGATGAAGGAATACAAAAAGAAGACAATCAAGAAATTATCTCGGCCTTGAGAAGTGCATGTAGCAGAGTAAGAGACTGTTGTAAAGTGGATAGAGAATGCACATGTAAAGATTGAGTGAAACCCAAAAAAAGGGAAAATTAATTATAAAGGTTTGTATTCAAGGTGCAGACCTAAGAGAGGTGTAAAACAAAGTGTTGAGTTGCAAAGAAGTGTGCAGTTTCAAATTAAGTTGCAAAATTCATGCTCTAGATGCTCATGAAATGTCCAAAATTCCAAGCTTCCTCAAATCCCCAAATTCTAAAAGTTCTTGGGATCTCCAAAATCCTTTGCAGGATTGAAAATCTGAATCTACTTTGATGTGACAAACAACTATGGGTATCAGTTCATTTATGTTTAAAGTATGAAGGGGTAATAAAATAACTTTGCCAATTCATTTCTCTCTATTGTCTCGTTTACAAGCTTGAGTGGAGAGGTGAAAGTGATTAGAGCATCCAGATGAATGAGTAGGAGGGCGATTTGCAAAAGTTTGGGTGTGTGTCAAGGGAAATCTAGGTCTTTTCTTGCACACACTATTTGAAAGGTTAGTAAAATTCCTTTTCCCTCAATTTCAAGCAAGTTCCCTTTTATTCTAATGCAAATTGAATAGAGAATAACGTAGGGTTAAACATTAAGATCATCAATTAGATAAATGTGCATCACTCTTAATTTTAGGGTTTGCAAGGATTGAAGTAAGTCATTTAAGTGTGTTAAGGTTTTGTTAAAATAATTCAATTGGCACAAATGCAATAATTCTTTGCAATTACAGTTTGGGCATCGATCACTAGCATTTCCCATGTGAAATCATGTTCATACCAAAACATAATCAATCTAAATTCATGATAGACTCTTTTATGGTTTTAGAGTTTAAAGCTTGAACTTAAAAGGGTCAAAAACCCTAGTTGTCACATCCTAGTACACCCTCATTTTTAAGACCAAAAACTTGCAAAAATCGATAGAGTTACGGTTTTGTGAAATTCACCTTTTGTTTCAAAAATCTGCGAACCTTGTCATATGCCATCTCGACCATATTGAAATCCCCGCAGAGCAACCAAGTGGCAACTGGTAGAGAATCAACAATCCAACACCAAAGAAAAGAGTGCTCCCCAACATCATTAGAGGCATAAACATTAATAATCCTTAAGACCTTTAAAATCTTATAAAATTTGCTTAAGAATCATCTGGAGTTTTCCCTCGCTAAATTGGTCTCTTCGTAAAAATTGACTTCGTGTAAAATCATCAAAAATCAGTGAAGTGCTCAAAGTCCCAAAGTAAGTTAAGATAAAAGTCTATTTTGAGGCAATACCTAGTTGTCTTTGGAGATTTCTCAATCTCTTGAAATCTGTGAGAAGTTGCCTCCTTTCATAGATTTCCTAGTCTTTCAAAATCTATGAAGAGCCTTTCAAAATCATCTTAACACAAGTGAAAAGCCACTCCTCGAAGATTTCTTATTTGCAAGAAATCCCCAAAAATCAGATTTTTAGGCCAAAGCAGAAAGAAGAAGAGTGGATTTTCACTAGAATCCATAGTATCCTCAAAAAACCCAAACTTTAGAGTCAATCCAAATCCTTGAAATCCATGATGATCCAAAATCTCTGAAATACATTTAGGAGCCAAAATTTGATGTCTTAAAAGATGGGATTTCTCTCATATGAATCCAATATGATGCTTTTAAGAAAATATGAAATAATTTGGTTATTTTCCTTGAGATTTATCATGAATTAAATATATTTAAGTCTTTAAGGGATATTTGTGTATTCTTTCCACACTCTTTCCCTTCAAGTAATTTAGACTATCTTTGGCTAATAGATGCAGGCTGAGAAAAATGATCAAGTAGGAAAGGGTGAGAAAGGAGAAACGCAAGAAACAAATTCTAGGATAATATAAATGAAGTTTTAATTCAAAGGAGTTCTCTTTGAAACTAATATTTCTTTACACTGGGCCAATGTAGGAGACAGAAACTTAGGCCATATAGATCTGGAGGAATTTAAAGAATGTATGGGAATAACCCTACTGAATTAGCAAAGAAGATGGTAAAGAATGGAATTTATTAGGAAACTTGATTCCCTCCATATTTTTAGTGCCCAAACCTGCTAATAAATTATGCAAAGCATTATAGATTTGATCAAAGAAGAGTTATAGGCTTGAAGGGAAGAATTCTAGCAAACTTTACAAAGGAGGATTTGGTTGAAGAATTTGATATTCTTACACTCTCTAAGATGAAAATGGTAACTTTAGATGAGGCAAAGAAGATATACACTGATAGTCTTGACAAGTTCCTGGAGATAATCAACACAAAATGGGAAAATAAACCTAGACAACATGTCATCAAGTTGCCCAAGACTTTGTATAGAAGTGACTTCATATTTAACTAAAAAATGTAGAGAAAAGAAGAACATTTTCCATGAATTTATATGTGGCATGTATGTTAGATAGGAATTTAAAATATAGAGGATTAGCCTTCCTAGGGGAAACATGCATTGATCTTGGTAAGTATATGGTATATGATTTCTACCCACAGTTGCATCTCTCCAGTACCACTCATTATAAGAGGGTAAATGATGCCTTCTTGATGTACATTGTAAGGACACTACAAGGAGCTCTAAATATTAGGTTTTCACACGAATCCATGCATATGGTGAAGAAGTATGGATTATGCTAAGTCCAATTTCAAAATATTTAATATATCAGTATACAAGGCTTCCCCAACAAACCATATAGACTCCCAAGATATCCAACTAATAAAATAGTGTTGTTGGACATTACTAGGAAGTTGGTTACCTTCAATAAAGTTCTAAAGGGAATGCATAAGATAGGAGTAGGGTATGAATTTATAGTCATTATTGGTAGCACATATGCTTGGCCAACCATTATCAATGCCAAGAATTCAAAAATTGAGTTGTAATTTTTCAGTCTGAAGACTCACACCACCAAAAATATTTTTTATCCTTATGGTGTGGCAAAGAAGGTAGCTAAAAAATTCTATAGCCACAAACCTCATTTTGAGGATTATTGGGCCAACTACCATGATGAATTGTTAGGTAAGGAAGAGAAATTTCTCTAGAGTATCTATAGAAATGATAATACTTTACATGTCATTCTACATTGTAGATCAGGTAGAGGATGGTGGTGATTATATTCAATATCATGATTATGATGTTATCAAGGAGAGACCCATTCCACCTTTGGATTTGATAGAAGAAGAGGTAATTTATTTGGATGAGGTGATGAACCCAATGCTAAATTACACTAAATTTTGGGCTGACTACAAGACCTCTGAGTTGTTAGAGGATGGAGTAAAGCTACCATATGATTTAATGAGAGATTTGAAATCTTAGTTTTCTAAAGCAGAGTAGGAACAAGAAGGAAAGGAGAGAAATTCATGATATTGATGAAGAGGATTCACAAGAAGAGCATGTTAAGGTAAATAAGACTAAGGGGAAAAAAAAGAAGATACCCCATAGAGGAAGCCAATTGAGAAAGGGAGGAGAACTGCTCAAAAATCAAGAAAAGAGCCTCCTAAGAGAAAACATCAAAAGGTAAAGGTAAGAAGGGTGTCTCTTATTTAGCGGATCCAACTCCCCCCATCCATCCTTCCCCTTTAGAAAAGCAACCAATTCCAACCACTATTGCACAACAGAAAGATATGCCTACTTCCACACAAGTTGAAAGTGCACATGTCACGTCATCAACTCCTACTGCTCCCACCACTTCACAAGTTGAGGCTGAAACTATAGAATAAGTAATCATAGTAGAAATTTCAAGTGAGAATCCACAAGTGGTGTATCATAGGAAATATTCTCCTTGGAATGGAATTCAATTCCCCCAAACTAGATAGCATTGATAGAATTGAAAAGGAGTTGGAAGAGGAAAAAAGGGAAGGAATCATCTACCCTTGGTGAAACAATCATAATAAATTTTGAGGAACAAAGTACTCAAGTGGGAATGCAACAATATGCACCTATCATGGAGAAAAAAATTGAAGATCATCCCATAGAAAATATGCCTCATTTAGTGGAAGTAAATATTGAATAACAAAAGGAAGAACTCAAGGAGATTCATGTTGAACATGAATAAAAGAGGTAAGAATTTGGGGAAGAGAAAAAATACCGTCAACAAAAACAATAAGAGTAGTAGTAAGACCATTAGGAGGAGTAGAGAAAAGAAGAAAAAAATAGAGAATAGGAAAATTAGGCTTTACAAGGTAATCGAGAGCCAAAAGAGAATTTAAATGTTAAACGATCAAATACTCCAGATTGGTTAAAGGAATAATTGTAGGTAAAACCAATCATAGAGGCTACTACTCCAATCCTTGATTTTTTTTTTGTCAAGAATTAATAAGCCTAAGGAAGGGAAAAGGGTAAGAATGTATTCAAATATTACAAGGGATGAGTCTTGCTAATGACCAAATTCAATAAAATCAGTCGAATTCAAACATCTTTGGATTATGCTATTGAATGATGTTTTTCTTGTTTTATATGATTTGTGATTCTTCAAAGGAATAAAGTAAACTTTTTATGAGTTTTAAATTTTATGAATGGAATGAAACCTAACTTTAATCTTTCACTATGAATGAATGTAATCGTGTTAATTACAAGTTTATCTATTCTATAGTTTTTTGAAAATTCTTTGAAGAATAACAAATCTAGTTAACTTGATGAATATGAATTCTTTATTTATTGCACGCTCTATCATATCTTTTGATCTTTCTTTGAATAGTTGTTAGAGTAGTTTAAGAAATAAAATACCTTAGTTTGTGATAGAAAACTAGTAGGCCCCTTGAACATTACAAACTCATTGACCACTTAGCTAATCGGCAATTTGTGACCCAACTCCTAGGACCTTAGAAGGTGATTTATTTAATAATCGTTTACCTTTTTAAGGAGAGGTAAGGTAAATTACATATTTCTTGTGTTGCATGTGTCAATTTGGCCATCAACAAAACCTTCACTAGAATGAGGCCCTTTGAGAACATAAATTGGAGTATATAGGATCATTATCACCTAATAGGTTTGAATGAGTTCTTAGATATACCCCTCATAAAGGACCTTTCTTTGAACTAAGATTTACTACCAGACTCCGAACGAATTGTAGAAACACAATTACATCACCAAGAACTCCACCAAAAAAGACACCACCATCTCCACCCAATTCACCTCCATTAATGGAGTTATTTACAAAAAACCACTCACCCTTGGGATTCATCCTATGTGGTTTCCATGAAATTCCTAAGAACCCAAAGATATTCTACCCGAAATACATTCGTAGGGAATCTTGAAACGCATAAGAACACATTCAAGAATTTAAAGATGTATCAGTAAAATCCCAAGTAGAACATCATGACATAGTGTGTAGGATGTTCCCTTAATCACTGGGAGATATGGCTTACAACTAGTACCTGAGTTTACCAATAGATTTATCACTTGCTGGAGGGATTTCGAAGACACTCTCATGAATCAATTCCATGTCTATGTAGACCCAACTTTCCTGTATCATTAGTTTTCCACTTGTAGGAAGGATCCCAATGAATCACTTTTTTTGTTCAACACTAGGTTCCAAAGGATTTATAAGAGATTGTAAAAACCTTATGTTGTCATAGAAGGAGTAGCAATATAGCCATATCTTAGAGCTCTAGACTCATTAACACCTTTATTTCTGAAAAGGACATATACTGATGTGAAGACTGACACACTAGCTATATTTTATCACTTGGCTATTGAACTACGACATCAGATAAATAATTCACTAGGAGGTATAGGAGGAACTCTATCTTCATTGGGATATCTGAGAATGCCCAACCAAATAATGAAACTAAACTAGGTCATTATCAAAAACACTCCATTAATGAACACAGTGCTTGGAATGTCTAGTTCAGCCTATATGCCTCAACTTATTAATCATATACCTCTAGTGCATATGTTACTTTGGTTTAGCAATGGAAAAGAATATTCCCAGGCACACAGTGCAACAATTCCTAGAGGGAACTCCTTTTTCAAACAACATCGAGGGGATAATACTCAAGAAAACTACTCACAAATGGGTCAACTTAGAACAAATGAAAATAGTGAAAAAACCTCTCATCTCTCATATAAAATAGAGAATCTTGAGAAAACCATTTTGTAGGTCATGAATTAGTTGACTTAGTTCATAATTAGTCCCCCACAAAACCAGAGCCAAAATTAGAATAATTACCAAAACCAAGGTAATTGTTAGAATTAGAGGAACTATCATAACCAAAGTAGGGGGTATAATCAAAGTCCCTATAATAGAAAATGGGATACAAAACCCAACAATGGTGAGGTAAAAAATAATAATCAGGTAGAAAAAATCATGCCTCATCACATATGTCTCACACAATAAACGTAGTAGACCTAAATTTCATGACTAATTGGTGTAGGATGCACAATACCTCTACTCATTTTGAAGTAAACTACCCACAAATGGAGAAGATATTTAAAATAGCACAATATAATTCATAGTCTTCCCAACCTAACTCAAATGAGAATACTAATTATGTGAAAACAACCATAATGTTAGACACCTTTGTATTCCCATTCAAAGAGGATAATGAGCTTGAAAAAAAAAATGATGCTCAAGCATTTCAAACTGCAAAAGGAAATTATTTCTTGAGAAACAAAAATAGAGGGCCCTTCACCAGCTCTAACCCTCCAAATAGTGGTTTAAGTCCCCTAGATCCTAAGTCTAGCAATAATCCTCAACTGCTTAAGGGGCCAATAGAAGGCCAAGGTAGAAATAATCATGCTTTTTCTGTTAGACCTCAATTCCAAAATAAAATAAGCTATGACGTAACTAAAGAATTAAAAAAGGTTAGATCCAACATGTCTTTCTTTGATGTCTTGTAAAATCGTCCTAGCCAATGACAAGCTTTGATTAGTTTCCTAGATAAAATAGGTCAACCTAAAGGGAAAGATAATCTAACAACAACAACTAACATGAATGCAATCATATATCATTGGAAAATGAATAGCCCCTGTTTCTTGCTTAGCCTTAAGATATTTGGGAAGAATTTACATAGTTTCTTAGTTGACTCTAGTGCTTTAGGGAATGCAGCACCACACTCCATTTGCAAGAATTTATGTGTGACACCAACCAAAAATCAAAAGACGGTAATACAATTAGATAAAACTTAAGTCAATGTGGTAGGGGAATTGAAATATGTTTTCATACAATCAGTATCAAACTTCTTCATCATCAAAGTATACATTTAAAAAAGTTAATTGACTGGTAACCATATTAAACTCATTTAAATGATCAGCAACTGACCCACCTTCTACTATTTTCATATTAAATAAATGATTCATAAGAAATACCTTATTCGAAGAAGAAGGCTTTTCATATAACTTTGCTAGGGTTTCCATCAACTCTTGAGTTGTTTTTTCTTTTGTAATATTGAACACCACCGATTGTGCCAGGCATAAACGAATATTTCCAAGTGCCTTTCTATCTAAAATATCCCAATCCTCATTAGACATTGCTGAGGGTTTCTTGGTTTTCCCTTCCAATGGCTGCCATAAATCCTTTTGATAGAGGTAGTCCTCCATCTGCATCTTCCATAACTGATATTTCTACCCATTGAACTTCTCAACCTTCAACTTACCCTTGTTTTCCATTTCTCCCACTCAACCGTGAGACCTTCCTGTATATGATAATCGAGCACAACCTTGCTTTGATACCACTTTTTAGGGTTAGAAGGCAGATATCTAACAAGTTAAATGTAGATTTGATCAATAAAATAGAGAAATGAAACACACAAAAAATTATAGTAGAAACAAGACAACATAGAGAATTTAACGTGGTTCACCTAATCTAGGCTACATCCACAAAACTGTAGCCATCCAATGATTTTATTATCAAGTACAAAACATATTACAATCTCGCAAATAATGCCATACTACAAATCCCCATCCCTACCGCTTATAGCAAGATTTTTGGAAGCTTCCAAAAATAAGGGTTTTACAAAGTCGGCTTTTTTGTTTTTCGGTGATGAAGCGAAAAAAGTAGAAAAAATATATTCTTGAGGGCTGTCACCCCCGAATCCCTGTTTGTCAGGGGCTACCGCCCCCAAATCCCCGCTTGAGGCCCAACCTGGCCTCGAACCCCGATGAGGATACATGAAGAGTGTATAGTATAGCATGATCAATTGCCACATACCAACACTGTATACTAGTGAAGCTTGCTAGGTCATAAAAGTTGTTGTTACTCCAAATCCAATAAAATCAGTCAAATTCAAACATCTTTGGATTATGCTCTTGAATGATATTTTTCTTGTTATCTACGATTTATGATTCTTCAAAAGAATAAAGTAAATTTTTTATGAGTTAAAATTATGATGAATGGAATGAAACTTGCCTTTAATCTTGCACTGTGAATGAATGCAACTATGTTAATTACAAGTTTATTTATTCTACAACTTTTTGAAAATTCTTTGAAGAATAATGAATCTAGTTAATTTGATGAATATGCATTCTTTCTTTCTTGTATTCTCTATCATATATTTTGATCTTTCTTTGAATAGTTGTTGGTGTATTTTAAGCATTAAATACCTCAATTTGTGATAGAAAACTAGCAAGCCCCTTGAACATTATAACCTCATTGACAACTTAGCTAATCAGTAAAGTTGTGACTTAATGCCCAAGATCTTGGAAGGTGATTGATTTAATAATAATTTACCTTTTTCAGGAGAGGTAAGGTAAATTACATCTTTCTTATGTTGCATGTGTCAATTTTTTTATCAACAATTCTAATATAGGGTTGTGCATATTGCCACCCCAATTGTTGATAAGGCCAAAGGAGACCTTGCTCCTGAAGAGTATAATATTTATTCTATTAATTTAGGACCAACATCAAAGAAAAAAGAGGCTCATGAGCTCTGTGAATTGGTGGAGACCATTGTGAAGAGATTAGAGAAGGAGGTAAGGGAAAAAGAGTAGTTGAAGGCACAAGTTGATAAGCTCCAAAGCTACATCAAGAATCTATTCAGCCTTGTACAAGCAGATGTAGGTACATTAGACACTCTTAGAGTGTTATCAAAAGAAGAAATTGATGAGCTAGAAAAGATGAAATTTGTTGCCAAGGTGATCCACAAGTAGATAGCAGGAGTATTTGATAAAGGAATCCTAGTCTTGGAAGAGATAGTACAACTATATACTAGATGTCAAAGTTTTTCTTAGAAAATGCAGAAGATTACTATTGATTGTAAAAATTTTGATGACAAGATTGTAATGAGACTGACAATGTCGATGGATATAGCTCTGCAAAAATTGATCAAGGAGTAAGTGGTGTTTGAAGATAAAGCTCATTATCCTAAATCATGGGTATACTCATTCAAATTTAGAAAGGAAATCATGGATAAAGTTGTGGTTGATTATGAAACGATTGATAATGTTTTGAATGAAATTTATGTTGGTGTAGTGTAGAAATATGTATCCTTTTACATTTTCAAACCTGATTTGGAATTAATATTAAAATTAACTTAATATGCCTTAATTTAGTGTTTTAATATGTATTTTACATATTCACTTTAAGTTTAGGACCCTATTAATTAAAATGGACTTAATTGTGCCTTATTTTAATTATTGTAAAATGTATTTATTTACACTCACACTTATTTAGGGTTCATTTAATCCAAATCCAAGCATAATTAATCACATTTTATGAAGAGGAAACCCAACATTCATTAATTCCTTAACATAACACTTCTCATTGAGCAATGAGTGTCCTAGGTGAGTAACCTAGGATCCATTCGCCCATGGGCAAATGGGTTATCACGTCAACCTAGGACCCTAATTTAAATTATGTTTTTGGAAGTATTTTAATGTCTTAAAATCCATATTTAGATGTCATCTTGTGTTATTTGAATTTCATGAAATTAATGTTACATACCTATAAATATAAGGTCATTTCACTATGTTTCACCTAGCAATTTTGATCTAAGCAATCTAAGATTTTAAAGTGGGCACTCCTATAGAAAAGTTATCAATTCAAGAGCATTTCAAGAGATTTTCAAGGCATTAAACAACATATTTATTGAATAATTATTGCAGCAATCAATATCCAATTATCATATCAAATTCTTATTGCATCAAGCATGCTATTGGAGCTAATATGGTGATGTAGGTTTCATGATCCATTCAAGAATTCAAAGCATTATTTAAAGTAAATATTCAAGGTTCAACATCCACATCCATTGAAGCCATTTCATGCAAGTTGTAAATCTACATTCCAAGATTTATCCAATGGTTTGGTGAGTTCTGACATTGAGTTGTTCATTCATCATTCCTTCCACGCTTTTTGTTTTATTTCAAGGTTTGATTACCAAAATGGGGTTTGACCAAGGAAAACCCCCATTCACAAAATAAAAAATAAAAAAAATCCCTCTTGATTTGTGTTTGCAGATTTAGGTGGAAGAAATCTTGAAGATCTCTTGAAGGGCGAAGTTGAAAAAGCTATCAAAGTTGAAAACGTTGTCATAAAAGTTGCCATCTCATAGATACTCAATTGTTGAATTTATTTCCAAATTTTTGAACTTGAAACCTAGGAAAATTGAGAGATTTAGATCAGTAGCAGAGGCTCCCAAAAATTTTAGAAAAACCCTAACCCAGGACTCATTCGCCCTTGGTTGAATGAGCCCTAGATCAGCTTCAACAAAGCTCTTTTGGTGACTGGTAAACATCATTCTACCCTTCTCTGATTTGTGATTTGATTTTTTATTTTGCTTATTTTGAGTTTAATATTCAAGATCCAAGTTGTAGATTACATTTTTGAATTAGTTTACTATTTTTAGTTTCTCTCTCTAAAGTGATGTTTAATCAAGACCCTCATCCTTGTAAAAAAAGGAAATCTATAGATTCACACTTTGACTTGATTCACCTAAAGGTTGATAGTCATTTAATTGTGTGGATCTAATTTCCTAATGAATTGAGGAATAATAGGTCCCTAATTGGCTCATCAACCCAATCCATCATCAAAAACCTATTTTTCATCATTTCATTTTGGTGAACCCGACTTTTGATCATTGCAATTTTCTGATTTTGGAGTCCATTTTCACCCTAGATCTAGATTTTTCATTCATTTGCATTGTATTGAATTGAATTGAATATCATTTAGGGTTTCTTAACTTGCATTCTGAGTTTGCATTTCATTTGGGTTTTAGGATTGTATTTTTTGCATCTCTTGAAATTTGAAAAAAAAAAAATCAGTCTTTTTGCAAACCATTTACATAGAATTGCATCATCATTCATTTACATTTAAAAATTGAATCGAAACTGCTTATCAAATAAGTTATCCTAGTTTGAATCAGTTAAACCCTAGGTTGTGTCATACCTTCTACCTTCTGCTAATGGTCCACCCTCTAGTTTTGGTTCTTCTCGATTCATATTTGGGCAGAATGATGAAGAGGTGGAATGTGTTGAGCCATTTAAGGTAGGAGATAGGGTTTGTGTCAAGGGTTTTATAGTTGAACCAAGGTATGCATGGGATGGGAGATAAATCACAATGTAGGGAGAATAAGTGAAATTGGTAGTGATGGCTTTATCCTCATTGATTGTCCTGGTTGTCCCATTTCATGGCAAGCAGATCAATGATACATGAAAAGGCTGAAGATTTTGTGGTTGGTGAGTATGTTAGAAGCTTATGAAAAGAGAAATGAGATTTTTGGTTGTTGCATCGAAAAGAGTGCTACGATTGGCTTCCTCAATGCAACAGATGAGAAGACTACAAGAAGAGTGAAGAAACTCATACTCAAGAAGAACACACAATGGAAGAGGTATGCAAGAGTACCCATGATCAAGTTATGTTCAATGATTTAAAATCTAATGATTCCATTGGCAAGGTTGGGAGACATTTTAAGGGTTTGGATCCAAAATTTCTAGGAAAGATATCTTATGATGAAAGAGGACCAATAAATTCTTGAAGGGAAGAGTTCTAAAAGGATGGTAGTGACAGTTAAATTCATATGATAACATGAGAAAAGGATAGAGTCATGGTGTAGATGCAAAGGAGGAAATAACAATGAAGATATTTGTATGCTTTATGCAACCTTCAACTAATCCTCAAATCCTAGGTGATGGCCACAACAGGGATAGTAAATAACGGTATGTCATAATTGTGTGACTTTTGCATGAAAAAAGGATAGTGGGAATTCAAGGCCATTTTAGATGCCATTTATTGATTCCAATTGGTCCTACAATCATTGATAAATAACCAATTACTTGGCTCTTGCTTTTATAGCTTATAAAGTTGAATTAGACTTTTCTGCAAGGTACTTTTTTTTCAGATGATGACACATGGATATCATATGAGCCCATCATTGAGAGATCAATGGACCTTATGCTAGTTTAATTTGTGTTCTAATCAAGATTAGTCCACATGATTTGTAGATATTCCATTCTCAATTTAAAACAGTCATTCTAAGAATTTTTTGAACTCTCTTTTCATGCTTACCTTTGGAGTCCATTTGTAAATGTTACTTGTCCCCAACTACAAGTGAATCTCACACTTTGGTTGATAGGTGATATTTTTTGTCTCTATGACGTGGGGTCAAGGTTTCTACAAGGAATGCACTAATCATATTGGAGATTGGAATTGCAAAAAAATAAGTTCTTGGTTGAATGGTTTTAGTGTACATACTATTCTAGGTTTTCAAATGGATGAAGAAGGTGAATCTAGAAATGATGTTGTTGCTTCTATTTCACTTGAAGGTGAAGGCTCTTCAGTAGAATAGTAATCTATTCTAAGACAACTAAGTGAAGATGAAGAGATGCCAAGAAAAATGAACAAGGAGACACTATAACTTGTGTTATAATGAAAAATATTGCATGATAGGACTTGTAGCAGATCTCACAGGCATGACGACTTAAATTTTTGTTTATTTTTATTAGTTACTTTTTATAAGTGATTTTAAGTCAATGTTTTAAATAGCATGGATTTTGATATTTGTTGGGAAGTTAGGTGAAGAGTCTTAATGGAGATGCAGTCTCATGTATATAAGACTATTAATGAATAAGGACATAAGGTAGTGCCAATGGTTCAAGTTGTTAGCAGTATACAAGAAAGAGGAATTCAAAAGGTCATACTGTGGTTTGTGCATATAATAGATGGAGGTCATCATACATGTTGGACAATTTCACAAGAATGCATAAACTTGAAAGCACAATCAACACATGATAGTCATAGTCAAATGGTCAAAAAAATGGCAGATAATAAAGTATGACAGCGACTTGCAAGGAATCAAGCACAATGAGAATGATTTAAGGGAGGGCCTCTACCCAAATTTGGTGCTTGAAAAGAGAGTGATCTTACATCCATGTTGTTGTTTACAAAAAACTACATAGTGAAACCTACATGGATGAAGTGTCATCTTGTTTCCATCAAAGTGTCAATCAAGTGGATATTGTTGCAAGAATAGAAAGATTGACGGTGTTGGAATTGATTTTAATTGATCAACTGGTTATCAACTGGTTGTTGTTGGCTATATATGCCAAGGATATTGAGAAAATTGCAATGAAGATATGTTACAAGCGTTCAATGATTGCTCTGGGTTTTTCTCTAGATTTGCTCCTATGTTTGTGTAGTTCAGATATGTTGTTCATGGTTGTTGGAAGATGCTATATCCATATTTTTAGTTTTTGATTCATTTTTCAGTGCAAGTTATGTTCACCAGTTGTGAACTGTGGTTTTCTATGTTTTTGATTGAGGTCCGAGAGAAATATTGTTGGTCTAAATTTCTCTTTGATGAAGTCTTATGACTTGTGGTTCTAGAGTTGAGTTGCCTTGATTTTGTTGAAGATAATTTTGGCATTTGGAAGATTCGCGCTTAATCATTCTATGTTTTTTACACTGGTTTGGTCGACCTTGTGTGAAATACTACTTTCAAAGTTGGTGAAGTGTTTTGGATCTATTTGGGTCCATATGAAGCATGTGTTTAGGTCGTCCTCATTCTAATTTCACCCTAGGATGTTTTGGCGCTAACCTGATTTGAATTTGAATTTGGATGGCCGACTTTGGATATGTTTCAAAGTTGAGGATGATATAAATATAGGATGAGTTAGTTGTGAAGGACATATAAGAGTGAAGAAGAGAGATAAGTGAAAAGAAAAAGAGTAGATAGATATGGCATTGATGCTATCTAGTGAGTGTGTGATGCGAGTGTGGTAGATTAGTGTGAAGCTTAATGCTAAGTTTTTAGATGCAATGAGCAGAAGGTTAACTCTATCGTTCATGAATTTCTATGAGTGATTGTGGTGGAATCCTTTGTTGCATTGAGATTGTCTTCTTTCTATAACAAGTCTTCTTTGTATATCTGTGGCAGTGAGCCCTCTGAGTTGTTAGCCCTGGTGGACAGTGAGTCCTTGTTTGGAAGCGAGCCTTGTTTCTCAAGTAGTGAACCTCTTATAATTGGTTTTGATATTCTATATAGTGTGAGTTAATCCTCACCATGGTTTTTCCCTTATTAGGTTTTCCACGTAAATATGGTGTTATTGTGTTTCTGTGTTGGATTTAATTTTCTACATTGGCATTTTATGATTAATCATTTAAGAAGTATTAAGAATTAGTTTTGGTGATTGAATTAAAAAATTAATTTTGTGACAACTGATTCCCCCCCCGCTCTCAGTTTTCCTATTCAACAATTGGTATGATATATTGGTTCCTTGGTGAAGAGTTTAATTTCTAGAGGAAGGTCTGAGATGGCTAGAAAAATGGTTTATGATTGTGCAAGGTTCGATGGAATTAATTATGCTATCTAAAAAATATTGATGGAAGAATATCTGGAGTATTGCAGATATGATGTGGAGAAAGCTTACAAGAATCCTTACACTTTTCCTTCTAATGGTCTGAGTACGCCTAATGAGATCAAAGCACATGAAGTGACCAATAAGGTGAAGTACATCTTGAAGAATAGTTTGGTACATTCCTAGTTGATTAAGGTCTAGAATTTAAAAAATGCTAAGGAAGTCTAGGATGCTTTGGAAAGAGTGCATGATAGTGATGAAAGAGTCAAAGAAACAAAATTACAGAATTTGGAGACATAGTTTGAGCTTCTACATATGTTTAAAGGTGAGAATGCTAAAGCTTATGTACAGAGATTGAATGAGAAAGTGGTTGAAATGTGAGGACTTGGTGCTACTATAGATGAAACCAGGATTGTAAAGAAGATTCTCATAACTCTCCTTGATGTTTACATCGAGAATTTGTGTGCTATTGAGTAGACTAAATATTATAAGACCTATACTAAAGATCTGTTGTTGGGATTTTTGACATCTTATGAGACGAGGAAGCTGAATCAAAGGAACGGATGCAAATCAAAAACTGCTTTTAAGGCTACAAAAGCGGAAGATCCGAATGAAGAAAACTGTGATGAAATAGAAGCTCATTTTGTAAGAAGGATGAGGAAAGGTTCTAGAAAGTATGAAGGTAAGTTTCCCTTTAAATTATTTAGTTGTGGAGAAATAGGTCATTATGTTGCAAAGTGTTCGGAAAGAGCTAAAAGGAATAAACAAAGATATGAGAAGGAAAAGAAAGGAAAGAAGATTAATAGAGCTTATTATGTGAATGAGAATGCTAGTATATCTAATGAGGATTCAAAATATGAAGATCCTAATGACAATGAATGCTTTTCCTTGGCGATTAAGAACGAACTTACTTCTGCTAATTCTAAAAAATAGGTAAAGGCAAGCCCTCTAAAGAAGGAGAAAAATGAAGGTATAGTTATCTCTGCCCTACATGCTAAATAGGAAAATAATTATTGGGTAGTTGATAGTGGTTGTTAATATCACATGACTGGTGATAAAATTAAGTTTTTAAGCTTGAAAAATTATGATGGAGGCTTGGTTATGTTTGGAGATGATACTGGTGCTAAAATATATGGGATAGGTTTAATAAGTTTTGATGGTAAGCATCATACTGATGATGTCTACTATGTTAAGGGTTTAAGGCATAATCTTTTGAGTGTTGGTAAGATTTGTAGTAAAGGATATGATCTTGTGTTTAAGGATGACAAATGTGAGATCTGAAAAGGATCTGGAACATTGATTGTTGCAGGAAAGAAATTTGAAGGAAATATCTATCAACTTAAGGGTGCTGATGGATGATGCTTTATGATTCAGATTAATGATAGTCAGTTATAGCATTGAAGAATGTGTCACATGATTTTTTATAACTTGGAAAGGATTAGTGTTGTTCATGTTAATTTTATGTGTAGGAATTTTTAGTTTGGAAAGAAAGCAAGAAATAATTACAAATCAAAGGAACAATATACTACCAGACTACTGGATTTAGTTCATACAAATCTTTGCGGTCCTACAAGAGTAAGAAGTCTACTTGGTGAAAGACACTTTATGCTTTTAATTGATGATTATTCTAGATATAAATGGGTTGCATTTCTTAGAGAGAAACCAGATGCATTAGATAGATTCAAGACATTCAAAGCTATGGTTGAAAATGAAGTAAACTTGAAGATAAAATGCTTAAGATCTAACAGAGGTCGAGAATTCACCTCCCATGAGTTTAATATTTTTTTTGAAGTGTATGGAATAAAGAGACAGTTATCAATTTCGAGAACTCCTCAGCAGAATGGAGTTGTTGAAAGGAAAAATAAAACAGTTCAAGAGGTTGCCAGATCAATGATCACTAAGGTTGGTTTACCAGAAGTTTACTGGAAATAAGCTATTCGTATTGTTGTTTATGTATTCAATCGAGTTCAAGCAAGAGAAAATAGTACAAAGACTCCCTATGAGCTATGGCATGGAATAATTTTGACCGTTAAATATTTCAAGGTATTCGGAAGTAAATGTTATATAAGAAGAGATGAAGAAACTTTGGGAATGTTTGATGCAAGAAGTGATGAAGGAATTTTTGTTGGATATTCTACTAAAAGAAAGGCATACTGATGTTTCAATAAAAGATTGAGAAAGATTGTACAAAGTGAAAATGTCAAGGTTGATGAAATGATGAAGAATTCTATTGAAATTCATGGATATGTATCTGATGAACTTGATTGTGCAAGAATAGAAGAAATTGTGAAAGAACAAGAAAAGGATGAGAAAGAAAAGTAGGATGAACAAAATGAAAGAGAAGAAGAAGCTCTGGTGGTGTCCCCTAAGACACCTATATATGTACAAAAGAATCATTCAAAAAGTCAGATTATTGGTGACAAGACAAAAGGTGTATTGACTAGAAGTAGAGTTGTTGTCAAAGGAATATGTGTTTACTTTCTGAGATTGAACCAAAGACTGTAAGTGAAGTTTGTAAAGATGAACATTGGATGGAATCTATGAAAGAAGAACTTATGCAGATTGAGAAGAATAAAACTTGGGAATTTCTCCCAAGACCAATAGATAAAAACATTAATGGATCGAAGTAGATATTCAAAAATAAGTTGAATGACAATGGAGAAGTGGTTAGAAACAAAGAAAGGCTTTTGTGTAAAGGTTAATCACAAGTAGAAGGCATATATTTTCAGGAAAATTTTGTTCCAATAGCAAGAATGGAAGTTATAAGAATGTTCTTAGCATTTGCTGCTCATAAAGACTTTAAGGTCTATCAAATGGATGTCAAGTCAACATTTTTGAATGGTGAGATAGAAGAAGAAGTCTACATGGAACAACTATAAGGATTTCAATTGACAAATCAACCAGATATGGTGTGTAGATTGAAGAAAGCTTTATATGGATTGAAGCAAGCTCTTAGAGCTTGGTATGCAAGGTTGGACAGGTATTTGATTCAGCAAGATTTCAACAAAGGTATGACATATAGTAATTTGTATTTTAAGATTAAAAATAACAAAATCTTGATTGCAGTTGTTTATGTTGATGACATTATCTTTGGAGGAAATGAAAATATGTGCAAGATGTTTGTGAAAGAGATGCAAAAAGAATTTGAAATGTCTATTTTTGGAGAGATGAATTTATTTCTTGGGATATAAATTAATCAAATAGAGAAAATAATTTTGATTTCATAGTCTAAGTATGTGAGAGAGATGTTGAAAAAGTTTGGGATAGATGGTTCCAAACTGGTATGTACTCCCATGGTGACTAGTTGTGCATTGGGTAAAGATGATGATTCACTTAAGGTTGATCAGAGCAAGTATAGATCTATGATTGGTGGACTATTGTATTTGACTGCTACTAGACTGCATATCTTGTGGCTATATTTCAAGAAGATCCTAAGGAAACACATGTTGTTAAAAGAATTTTCAAATATTTGAATGGTACTCTAGATTATGGGTTATGGTATCCTAAAGATACTGAATTTGCACTTAGTGCCTATATAGATGTAGATTGGGTTGGATGTGTAGATGATAGAAAGAGTACAAGTGGTGGTGCATTCTTTCTTGGATACATAGATTGGTGGCATGGTTGAGTAAAAACCAAGATTCAATATCATTGTCTACTGCTAAAGTTGAATATATTATTGTTGCATCTTGTTGTACACAAGTTCTATGGATGAAACAAAAATTGAAAAATATCACAGTGGTATATGATGAGCCTATTTCTATTTTTGTGACAATACAGTTTCAATTAACATTTCAAAGAATCCTATGATGCACTCGAGGATGAAGCATATATCTCTCAGGTATCATTTCTTGAGAGAGGTCATGGAAAATGAAGTAAATATTGAGTATGTTTCAACGAAGGATTGGATTGTTGATATTTTCATGAAGGCTCTTCCTAAATATACTTTTGAGTATCTCTGGGATAAGTTATGGGTCATTTCCCCTCCTTTCTTCTAGATGCATATGGAGATGCATCAGTTCAGTGGATCTATAGATTTATCTTTCTTTTGGACTGATGTTTTGGTGGCTACCTCTCAGGGGGAGCACGTAGTATCAGGTGTTGTCATTGTGAGTATTATTTTTTTCATGTCAAAGGAGAAATCAATATAAAATATCTTTTTCATTTTCCATTGATGTCAAAGGGGGAGAGGAAGCATGTGAAAAAGGATAGGAAGAGTATAATAGATTATCTACTAAGGGGGAGAAACAAAAAGAAAATTCTTGAGAAGTGTATTTAGAGCTTGTATGGTGTCCTTGATGGCTTTTCACATCATGTGTTGCCATCAATGCCAAAGGGGGAGATTGTTGCAAGAATGGAAAGATTGAAGGTGTTGTCATTGATGTCAACTGATCAACTGGTTAACAACTGGTTGTTGTTGGCTATATATGTTGAGGATATTGAGAAAATTGTAATGAAGATATGTTGCAAGTGTTTAGTGGTTTCTCCGAGTTTTACTCCAGATTTTCTCCTATGTTTGTGTGGTTCAAATATGTTGTTCGTTGTTTTTGGAAGATGATATATCCAAAATTTTAGTTGTTGATTCATTATTCAGTGCAAGTTATGTTTAACAATTGTGAATCGTGGTTTTCTGTATTTATGGTTGAGGTCCAAGAGAAATATTGTTGGTTTTAATTTCTCTTTGATGAAGTCTTATGAATTGTGGTTCTAGAGTTGAGTTGCCTTGATTTTGTTGAAGATAATTTCAGCATTTAGAAGATTTGTGCTTAATGGTTCTATGTGTTTTACATTGGTTTGGTCGACCTTGTGTGAAATACTACTTTGGAAGTTGATGAAGCGTGTTGGATCTATTTGGGTCCTTATGAATTATGTGTTTGGTTTTCCCTCACTCTAATTCCATCCTAGGATGTTTTGGTGTTGACCTAATTTGAATTTGAATTTGGATGGTCGACTTTGGATCTATTTCAAATTTGAAGATGATATAAATACAAGATTAGTTAGTGGTGAAGGAAATACAAGAGCGAAGAAGAGAGATAAGTGAAAATAAAAAGAGTAGATATATGTGACATTGATGTTATCCAGTGAGTGTGTGTGATGCGGATTTGGAAGATCAGTGTGAAGCTTAATGTTGAGTTTTCAGATGCAATGAGAAGAAGGTGAACTCTATCATTCATGCATGTCTATGAGTGATTGTGGTGGAATCCTTTGTTGCATTGAGATTGTCTTCTCTTTGTTACAAGTCTTCTTTATCTTCTTTGTATCTCTATGGCAGTGAGCCCTTCGGGTTGTTAGCCCTATTGGATAGTGAGTCATGTTCCAAATAGTTAGTCCTTGTTTTGGTAGTGAGCCTCTTGTAATTATTTTTTATATTCTCTATAGTGTGAGTTAATCCTCAACATGGTTTTTCCCTTATTGGCTTTTCTATGTAAATCTAGGATTCTAGTGTTATTGTGTTTATGTGTTGGATTTAAGTTTCTGCATTGGAATTTGATGGTTAATCATTTAAGCAATATTAAGAATTAGTTTTGGTGATTTAATTAAAATTTTAATTCTATGGCAACTGATTCACCCCCCTCTCAGTTGTCCTATTCAACAGATATTGCCATTCCAGAGGTGTTTGTTGGAGACCTATGCAGTTTAATACTTATATATTTCTTTGGTGCATGGTTATTTGCACAGATTCAGGAATGATAGTGGTAAAATACTTTCAAGGAATGATAGTCCTAAGATTATCATACTCAATATGACAATATATAGTGATGTCAAGTATTGATATGTATGAAAATTGCAATGTATGATGAAAGTTCTAGAAATGACAGTGGCAAGGAGCATAAGGAAGCTTTAACACATGAGATAAGTATCATTTTTTAACCTTGAAAGAATATTCTATGCCCTCATAGAAGAAATTTGATTGTTTCAAATCCTCATACACATGGGTGATCCCACAAAAGTGGTTTGTACACTTTTTGGGACATCCTAATTTTTGTTGAAATCACATATTTTTAGAAAATATAATGATTTAAGTCTTGAAGAGTTCCATTTAAAGGATTCTAATTAAAGATGTTTTGATCAAACTCCCTTCTATAGAACCCTGCTAGTTTTAAACCATACCTATAATAGAGTCCCCTTTACACCTATCAAAATGTTGATAAAAAACCAATTTTGATTTACCTTTTGGGGGATCAAATGAATTCTTTTAAATTTTATTTTTTGTAAGTATGTAGTCCTTATTATAAGCTTCTCAAAAAGTATAATTTTAAATACATTTAATTTTATTATTATATTTATTTTTTATTTCTTGTGAATGTAGGTTTTTCACTAAAAATCAAGCTCTTTGTTCTACACATGTGGAAAAATAGTAGATCATAATTTTTTTTCTAAAAAATATGTTCATGCTAGGTTTTTATGTCCTTGATCTAGTAAAAAAGAAAAAATTGAATTTCGATACATACAAAAAAGATTATGTTGTTTACGGTCTTCTTATGTCTAAATTGTAATTGGTTTGACTTTAAAGCTTGATTAAGAAAAAATATTCAATAAAACACTATGAAACCAAATGAACATGCTATATATCATAGTTATAAAGCTAATTTCAAAAAAATAATAATTTTATCCTTCATAAAAAAAAAAAGTTATGTTGTTTACGGTGAGCATCACTCTTTAAAAATGGTGTTTACTGATAAAACTAGTTTTCAAAGGAGATGGAAAAATAAATGGAATCTAATTAAAAATATTTAGAATCTACAAACAAAATGTAGCAAATCACTAGTTTGCATCATCTTCAAATTCTTCATGGTTTAGCAACTATAGATGCCTGAAAGTGAAGATTTAGTTAAAAAAAATCAGTTTAGTGTCCAGTTTGGCTGAAAATTGTAAACCGGTACATTGTGGAATCACCCACACGCGTTATTAACATGTTGGGAAGTAATGAGTAGTGGAAAGTATCTAAGGTAAATTTGGTGAGCCATGCAACAGATTGAGGAGATATAGGGATTAGTTTTTTACCCAATTTTGGAGCATTTACTAGCATCTAGGAGATATTTGAGGTCCATTAATGGTGGACAAGGTCAAGGGAAGAATTTTTTTTCATTCCAACACCTTTTTGGAGAAATTTTAGGGGCAAAAAAGTAAGGATATTATTTTGGACTCCCAAAGGAGGTTTGACCTAGCAAGCACATGTTCCTAATATTGAGCAAGTTGTTAAGCACCTTATAAGAAAGCTTTAGGAGCAGATATAGAGTTAGTTCTTTCTCTCTAGTTTTGTATTGTAATTCTCTTGAAGATTCTTTCAAGCTAGAGTAGTAAAAGAAACTCCATTTTCAAACTTATATAGCTATGTAAACACCTTTTTTATCAATAAGTTTTTAAGCATTTTGGCCTTCTCAGAATCTATTTCATTGTGTGCAATGTATTGATTGATAAATATTTTTGTAAGTTATGATAATTCCTTTGATGTTTGTCTCATTTTAGCACCTTTAGGTAGAAAAACATACGTTTTTACAGGCTGTAAGTTGTGTAGTGGTTCAAATGGCCATTTAAGTTGTGAAAGAATGTCTCTTTTTATTCAAAACCGTTAGAAAACCAAACCTCCTTGCAAAACACTAATGCATTGACATATGAAATATCTGAGTTGTGCAAGGTTAAGCTAAACTATTGAGTAAATTTTTTGTTAAAACAATAGTGTAGGTGCGAAATCATTCTGGTGAATCACCTTTTAGTTTTAGGATTCACTTTTATGTTTCCTTTTTACCCTTTTCTCAACAAACAGTAATAGTTGGCTTAAATTAAGTGAAGTTCCAAGGGAACCAACCCTCTCTAGAGGTTGATCTCCAACATTTGAGTCTAGACTTAGGGAGATCATCCCATGTTTCATGAGGGGGATGAGTGATTTAATCAACTCAGTAAAGGGTGCACACTCTTATGACAACAACTACATGACAATTTAAGTTTAAAATAGAGCTTTCGAAACCAAAATGACTTCCTCTTCTAATGCCATGGATAGCTTGGTAGTTTAACACTTTGTTGTTTTACAATATAATGTTATAGACAAAGTCTCACAATATGGCACATTTGAAGTCAATTTCCTTCCAAACTCTTTAACTCACCTTTTTCCCAAGTTGTGGACTTCCATGTTGATAGGAACATATGCAAATTAGTCCCCAAGTCACCACCTTCAAGTGGTTGATAAAAATAGTTTTAAATTGAGCATTCCCAGCCACTACGTGGTAGTAATAATAAATTGATATATGCATAATGTGGCATCGAAACTAGATGACCTCTCTTCTAACAGTTATAACAACAATAGCCTTGCATAGGTGTGGCATTATAGCCACTTAATATGGCTTACTAAAATCAATTTAAATATTTTATATTTATATATATATATATATATATATATATATGCGCATTCTATTTTTACTTGCACATAGATTTATGTATGTAATTATGAATATACATTAACATATTTAAATATCTACACATATTCATAATCACATAGATACATCTATATGCATCATTTATATTTATATATGTATACATATTCATATATTAAAACAAATACTGCAATTACATCATAAGCATTACTTACATAAGATGATTGTGATTCCATTTAATTTAATTAAATGGTCAAGGAGGAACAAAGAGGACAAAAGCATCATTTTCCCTAACAACTCACAAGCTTATCAACTTAGGTTCAAGACTTACCATTACGAAACTCAGACTTGACTTGACGAGGTTCCTCCAACCTATGTAAGTGAGTGTGTGTGTGTGTACTTAGATATAAATACCAAATGTTCCAACACCAATCTCTTCTCCTAGGTGATACTCTCCCTCCCCCATAGGAGGGTTCAAAATTTCTTGCATCCAACTTAGAGCAACATGTTTGTATTTATTTGATAACATATATATCATGTCCACAATATAACTCAAGCATCATTAAAGAATTTAAAAATTAATATCATCATATTGCACATTCATACATTTTGTTCAACCATCAAATATCATCAAGACATAATCATATATTAAAACCATATTTACCCATAAAGGTTAAAGTATTTGGTAAATTAAAAACTGGGTGTAACAAGGAGACCCTTGATAATTTATTTTTTGGAAAAATATTGGAAAGAAGTAAGAAATAGGAATCACCATGAAGAATTTGAAAAGCTCCGGGCTAAAGTAAATCTATTGGAAAAGAAGGTTAAGGAGGAAGTGAGGATATGAGAATAAGGTTATCTTGGAAGAGGATAGTGAAAACAAGAGCAGAAAGAAAGAGTGTTGAATCCCTTTGGTAAGGGTTAAATGTAAGGATGAACATGTGTGAGAAGCCCACACAAGTGAAGAGGATAATGAGGAACAGGTTGCAGTAGTAGCAAGTGGATGCAGTAAATTAAATCCAACAAATGAAGAAGGTATGCAATTTGACATTGTGAACAACAGTGGTCCAATATTTAATGAACAGATTGGTGAAGATGAAGATGATTTCTTGTTGAAAGAAGAGAAGGAAATAATCAACAAGTTGTTGGAAGAATAATTGATGCAAAAACATGAAGAGGAGTTTTCAAAACTTGTCTTGGAGGTGAGAAGATGGATGTTGTAGCAAAGAATGTAGAAAAAGATGTTGGGACAATGAACAAGAATGAGGTAAATTTTAATTTTGAATTTGGTTGTGATGATTCTATACCTTCTTTGGTGAGAGTATAAGAGGATGTTGAGCAAGAACAGAGCATGCATATGGAAATTTTTAATTTTTATGGATTATTAGTTGCAGATTTTTCTAAGGATGAGGTATATTTTGATTGTTGTTTGGATAACACATACTTGCATGTAGAATTTGCAAAGGATGTTGCAAGTGAAAACTAGTGGAGGTGGTTAGTCTATGGTGGGATTGATCCCATGAAAGAGGAGAGAATAGAAGTGAGTAACTAGAAGAGGAGAGGAGAGAGCCATTGGAAATGGAGGATTGTTCATGATGTCCACATAATTCCACAAGAGGAAGGAAGAAGAGGATGCAGATTTTTTAGAAGCAAATGGTGAGCATTCTAGAAAAGTGCTAAAAAAGAAGAAGAAAGAAGGGTACCATCTCAACATTTGAGTATGATGTAAGTTGCTTGCAACTTGAAAGATTAGTTCTACTACTCAACTCCATTTTGTGAGCCTATGCTAACAAACTTCCTACTTGGCCTGTTTGATGTAGGAGCATTTGGGGGTACTAGCATTCTTGCATCACCAAAAATATTGTTTCTTATTTTTGTTTTTTTCAATAAGGGCTAATGTGTGGGAAAATACGTATTTTTAATTTCCAAAATATTTATTTTTTTCCTATGTGGATTTGTAATTATAATTTTGGAGGAAATTTAATTCGGTAAATTTTTCAAAGGCATCCCAAGAGAAATATTCTAGCATAGGTCCATTTCAAGGTGAGGACCAATCATCAATGCATATCCTTGCATGCTTATTTACATGTTCTTGCATGTTGGGGCACCCAATTTTGCATGTTGATGCATGTTCTTTCATGGAGCCTTTAGATTTTTCAGAGCATAATGAAGCACACTAGATTGACCAAATTTAATTGGCCATGGTGTAGGTGCCCATGTGAAGGCAATGTGAGCATTTGATAATTTTTAATATTTTATGAATTATCCTCAAAATGGGTGTGGGTTTTCCAAGGGGGGTATTTGGCATGTTGTTTTGGAATATCATAGTGGTATTCTCCCCCTCAAATCTCTATATATTGATTCCTTGTCTTTGTTAGAAGTTGGCTTGGAGGAGTTGAAGTTTAGCATAACAAGATGCTATCAGATTCCATAAAGGAATGTGAATTCAAATATTTTGAGATTATGTAACCAACAAGCCCATTAATATATTGTAATCTCGTTTGATTTCAGAGATAGTTGAATATTATGTTTCCTTCTTGTATTTATTTTGTGTAATTCTTTTTTGTTGTGGTGAGTTTAAAATTGTAAGGGGTGTCTCCTTTGAATCAACAGTATTAGATATTTTGGAGAAGGAGACCAAAACTCCATATTTTTTCAGGTTTGAAAGTGTTTGGATAGTAGCAAGAAATTTTGAAGATCGCAGGTTCATTGCTTCAGTGGTTCTCAATCAAAGATTGTAGGTTTAAGGAGTTGATTCTACAGGAAGAAGGTGGATTGAAGAGCTCTAATTTGTGACATTTTCCAATAGCCCATATGGTTCTATATGATGTATTTTCATTTTGGTGATGTTTTTCATGTAAAATGGAGAAAACCTGAATAGTTAATCAATCAAACTTCTTGCAAATTTTTGGAACAATTTTTTGTAATTCCTTTGTTTCATTTATGTTGTCGGAGTTTGTATTTGAGGGCTTGGGTAGCCCTTACATCAGAAAAAAAAAATTCTCAACTTGGTAGAGTCAACTAGCAGAAGAATAACTTAGATAAAAAAATTATCCTGAGTTCTTACCAAGGTTTGTGTGTAAATGTGCTTGTTAAGCCTCAGGCTAAGGATCGTGGTCAAAAGAGATCGCTGAAAGACAAGCAGATTGAGGAGGATTTTAACCGGTTTGAGGTATTGGACACTTCCATCTTGGAGGAAGGAATCCCACCGAATGTGTCTTTTGGTGTTGTTGATATGGGTTGTGATATGGGGTAGGGACAAGAGTCCGTTCATGATCTTCATTTCTCACAGGGTGTACAGGATCCTCTGATGTCTCTGAATGGTCCTATGCGGGATTATGGTGATATTGTTTTGGCGGATTTGGAAAAAGAGGGGTTAGTTTCTGGCAAGAGCAAGGGATTGTCTCTAGCCTTGGGGGTGCAACAATGCACACTTATGACGGGATCATCTGAGAACTCTTCTAAAAGTGGCCAAAGAAGGATATTGAGAATATTAAATGAACTAGAGAGTTGTTGGTGGAATCTGGGTTTGTTAAGCCCATTGATGTTCACTTTTCTCCGTCCCCTCCATGATTTTTCTCTCATGGAATGTAAGGGGGTTGAATAGCACCTCTCGTCAAAAGGCTACTCACGATTTGGTTGTTGTCCATTCTCTGGACATATTTTGTGTTCAGGACACTAAACTATCTATTGATTTTATGCTTTAGTATGCTTCATGTATTTGGTATTTTGGTTAGTGTCAGTGCATCGGTTCTCAGGGGAGCTCTAGGGGTTTGTCTCTCTTTTGGGACCCAAGAAAGGTTGCTCCACTTTGGTGGATTTCCAACCATTATTCTATTTCCATGGTTGCCTCTATTTTGGAGACAGGTGAGACTATTTTGGTTACTAATGTTTATGCCTCGACTAATATTCATGGAAAAATCTGGCTTTGGGCTCATATAAGGTATGTTAGATCATGTGCTCCATATCTTCCTTGGGTCTTAGCTAGTGAATTTAATTATCTATTAAGCTTGGAGGAGAAAAGGGGAGGGTTGCCTCGGTAGGGCCTGCTTTAGATCATTTTCAGGAGAATCTGGATTCACTATCTTTGATTGATGTTAAGCCTTCCAATGAGGTTTTCACTTGGAATAATAGACGAAGTGGAGAGGAAGCGATCTCTAAAAGGATGGATAGATTTCTTGTTTCCTATTATTGGGTGGTAGGTCAATTGGTTGTTGCTTCAAAGATTCTAGATTGGAGGGGTTCTGATCATTGGCCAATTAAACTTTCAGTAACCTCTTTCATTGTTCCCAAGAATCCTCCTTTTAAGTTTTAGCTTATGTGGCTTCGAGAGTCTTCTTTGCATGATCTTATGTCCCAATGGTAGTGGGAGGGAAGCCCTGCTTATGGTACAACTATGTACACCTTTGTTAAGAAATAACACTATATCGAATTTCACCTTAAGAGATGGAATAGGCCGAGTTTTAACAATCTTAAGGTTATGAAGAGGAATTCTCAAGCATGCCTTGATGTGATTACTCGCCAGATTCAAGATTTTTGCTTCTCAGATGCTTTAGGTCAACCGAAATCCTAGGTTGCGAGAGTTGTGGAGGAGTGGGAGCTTAAGGAGGATATTTTCTGGAAGCAAAAGGCTAGGATTGGGTGGCTTCAAGAAGGGGATACGAATACTATTTTCTTCCATCAATCTATGTAGGCTCGTTGCAATAGATGTTCTATTTCCTCTCTATTCAATGTGGATGGGATTCACATATCTTCTTTGCTAGCTTTGTCTCGTGAGGCTAGACAGTTTTACTCAACTCTTTTTTCTGAGGATTCTCCCCTATAGAGGATGAGGAGAATTTGATCCTTGGTTGCATTCCTTCCCTAATTTCCAAGGAGTTGAATTATTTCCTAATCCGTCTAATTTCATTTCCTGAATTGGAAGAGGTGGTTTTTGGAATGAATAAACGTAAATCTCCTAGTCCAAATGGTTTTCCTATTGAATTTTTTCAAGAATTTTGGGATATTATAAGTTTGGATTTGTTGGAGGTTGTTGAGGAATCTCTTTTCAGTAAGCAGATGCTTCAGGCCTTGAACTCTACTTTTTTGGTTCTCATTCCTAAAAAGGAGGGTGCATATCAACTAGAATTATTTAGACCTATTGCCCTATGTGAATAGGCTCAAAGTTTGTCTTCCTTCTATGATCTCTGAGGAGCAAGGGGGTTTTGTGGTTGGTAGATAGATCCTGGATGGGGTGGTGGATGCCTCTGAAGTCATTCACTCTATGGTGACTTCTAAGGAGAAGTCTATGTTCATCAAGTAGGATATGGCCAGAGCTTATGGTAGAGTTAAGTGGCATTTTTTTGCAGAGAATCCTCTTAGGATTTGGTTTTAGTCCAGATTGGGTCAGTTGGGTTATGAGTTGTGTTACCTCTTCCTCTTTTTCTATTATTATGAATGGGAAACCTTCTAAAATTTTTGGGGCTTCCAGGGGCCTTTGTCAAGGAGATCCTCTCTCCCCTTATCTATTTATTATTATGGCTAAGGATCTAGGTAGATTTCTTAAGTCATGGGTTTCCTAGGGCAGGATCCAAGGTTGGTGTTGGTGTAATGGGCTACCTCAACTTTCTCATCTTTAGTTTTTGGATGACACTTCTTTTATGGGGAAGGTTCGCATTCAAGGGGTTGTTTCTTTTAGATGAGCTTTGGATATTCACCTTGCTACTTCGGGTCATAAATTCAATGAGCACAAGTTGTCTATCTTATTTTTTAATACTCCTCAAACTATTCAGTGGTGAATTGCTACTATTTTGAGGTTTCAGATTGGGTCTCTTCCCTTTCTCTATATGGGACTACCTCTTGCTATTCGTAGGAATCCAAGATCTTCTTGGAAAAAAATTCTTGATAAGCTGCACAGTAAGGTCAATCATTGGACCCATCATTGGCTTTCTATTGTTGCAAGAATCACTCTTCTCAAGTCCATTATCTACGCACTTCCTATTTATAGTTTTTTTGTTCAAGCAACTCCTTTTGTATTTCCTGATGGAGTTTGATGCTCTCTCATGACAATTTTTTTGGAATGGTAACTTGTAGTCAGCTAAGTGGAGTCTTGTTAAGTGGTAAACTATGTGCAAGCCGCATAAAGAGGGGGGCCTAGGCTTACATTCTGTTGTTTTGAATGTGCAAGCTCTTGCAACCAAGTTATATTGGTGTTGGTGTACTAGGCTACATCTACTTTGGGCTCGTATTCTCACCCACAAGTATATTAAGGATGTTAGCACTTTTGATGTTCCTCGTTTCCCTTTACAAAGAAGGGGATCTATGATTTGGCATTCTTTGAAATCGGGTTCTCAATTGGTTAAGTAGGGGCACTTTTGGATCTGTCATACGGGTTCTCGGGCTCTTTTTTAGTGGGACTCCTAGGATGGTCATCCTCCTATTCTATCTACATACCCTCACCTCCAGGCTCTTTCTGACCATTTTTTTGTTGTAGGTTGGAATACGGTTGAGCATTATAAGACTATTCAGAATATTGGATTGACTGCTAGTCTTAGTTGGAAGCATTCCTCGAATTGGCCGCCAAGAGGGTCAGAGGAGGATAGGCAAGAGTTGGCTTAGATTCTTGCAGCACATGAATGTAATTCCATGGCAGGGCAAGATGTCTTGGCTTGGAGGAATAGTGATTTATCTGGTAAGTACTATGTTTTAGTGGGTTATGGAGAGTTAGTTAGGTAGATGTTTGGGGATGATGAGGTTCCCTGGTGGAAGCATGTGTGGAACATATTTTCTTGGCCCAAATGCAATTTTTTTATGTGGTTGGTGGTCCAGAATTAGTGTCTTACTTGTGATAACTTGTGCAATCGAGGGTTTCAGGGTCCCTCAAGGTGTGTCTTGTGCTGTCATAATGAGGGGAGTTTCTCTCATCTCTTCTTCCAATGTTTCTTTTCTAGGGAGCTTTGGCACCTTTGGTGGGGTTTGTGGAATTAGGCTTGTTGGCATGTCTCTTCTTTGGCTGGGTTCTTTGCCCGGTGGGGGAAGGGACCTATTAAGACATCTTTTCTTCAATTTACTTGGGCTCTTGGACCAACCTTTATTATCAGGCATATCTGGATGGAGAGGAATTGCATGATTTTTCAGGATGTGATGTTGGTTGTCCAACATTTGTGGTAGAAAATTCTTCATTCTTTGGGATAAACTATTTCGGCTAAGTGTGACTTGGTTGAGGGTGTGGATCCAGAAGATGTCACCTATTTTACTCGTCTCAACCTTCCTCTTATGAGGGGAGTTGCTCAAGGTGTTGTTCAAATCATGAGAAGTAGATGTCGACATCCTCTTCAGAAGATAAATAGGGAGGGGCATTGGTGTCCTCCTCGGGGTGTGTTGAAAATCAACACTGATCATTCTTCTCAGGGAAATCCTGGTCATGTTGGTATTGGGGGTGTTGGGAAAACTAGTTCTAGGACTATTGAGTTTATCTTTTATGTTTATAAGGGTTGGTATACTAATAATGTGATGGAGGCTCTTTCCATTTTATTGGTTGTGGATCTTATTTGTGCTCTAGGTGGGTGGATCATTTGTTAATCTGATTCTCAAATGGTGGTGACTTTTTTGAAGAGGTAGTAGTTAGAGGGTGTCAGCTGGCATTTGGTTGTAGTTATAAAATAGATTCTTAATCTACATGCTTCCTTTGAATTTGTTACTTTTTGTCATATTCTTAGAGAATGGAATAGGGTTGCAGATTGCTTAGCCAAATGGGCCTCTGATCATTTGCAAAATTGGAACATTGTGGAAAGGGGTCAATTACCCCTAGATTTGTCACAAAAGTTGGACCACTTAGTGGAGACTAACAGGGGTGTGTAATTCCCTTGCTTTGTACTACTTTTTTTTGGTTTGAGTAAATTTTTACCCCTCTTTTAGTAAAAAAAAAATGGTTTGTGTGTAAATTTATTTGAACAAATTTTTTCTAGAGATTATTAAATTTATAGGCTTGCGATTTGAAATGGAACAAAAAGTTAATTTATCTAAAAGAAAATACATGTTTCTAATGCCAGAAGAAAGGACACTTGAATCATGACTACCCTATTAGAAAGAAATGTTTTCTTAGTCTCTCCCTCCTTTAGCTCATGTAGTCCCTTCCAAACAACCTCTTTCCCATCCTTATATTTCTCCTTGCCTCTCCAATTGTACATTCTTGTCCCATTTCTTATTCCACAATTCCCCAAGCTACTCTACCTCCTTTTGTTGTTACGCCTTCACATTATAAGGTTGCAGTCATGTCTAATAGTTGGAGGTTAGTTAGGAAAAGTAAGGAACCTTCTATATATTCCATACCTTCTTCTCACCATTATCCCACTCATATTTAATCTATATCCCTTCCATGCTCTTCCTTAAACACTCCACCTTGGAATTTTTACCCTCTATTCCAAATGTGTTCCAAAGATTAAGATCTCTTTCTTCTTCTAATGACCATCATAATAATGAATAAAAAATTATATCTAATAATTATTATTTGGTGCTTCCATTGGAAGATAAAATAATTATTTCTTGAATTTCATGAAATACAACCTATTATCTTGGAATGTTAGATGGATTTCATTCCATCATTAAAAGTTTAGAGTTAAAGAGGTTATTGAGAAACGGAGACAAGATTTTACTTTTCTTCATTAAGTTAAATTAAATGGATTTTGTCTTGAAGTATCACTTTATAACATACGAAAAGATGTTGTCTTCTTGCATACTTCTCATAAATAAGGTAGTAGAGGAGTTATTTTAGCTTTTTCATGATGGTTAGCTAAATATGTCATTGATAAAGGCGAGGACCATTCACGTAGTTGTGTTCAGGCCTTGATTTTTGTTAATGGATAAACTATTGGACTATGCTTTATTTATACATCAAATAATGTTAAGTAAATGGTTGTCCTTTCAAATTAGATGTCTAAAAGTGTTCCTATTAGAGAGTGGATCTTAGGTGGTGATTTAATTAGTAGAGAATAATTTGACCTATGATTGTTGTAGGAGTTAAAAAAATACAACACCACAAACCCCGAAGATCACCTGCATGCAAATAACCTGTCACAAAAGAAGAGATGGAGACAAACAAGCAAGGGTTCTCTGAAAACTGAAAATGTATATATCAGAGAGAATGAGAGAATGAATTGATATGAAATACAATGGGATCAATCCTTATAAAAAGGAGATCATGCAAACCCTAATAAAACCCTAATAGAAGCCCTAATAGGATAACATTTAATAATTAATATAATTATTAAATGTCACTTTATGCAAACTAACATGAAATCTTAAGAAGGGAATAAAGGTAACTTAATCAACATAATTAAGTTAAAACCTTTACTCTAACACCCCCCCTTAAGATGAGCAACAGTGCAGCTACAAACAAATGCAGAAAAGCAAAGGTAACTACAATGCAAGAAGGCAACATGGGTCCCGGCAACTAGGCCAGATCAGGTACCCAAATACAACCAAATCTCTGTAAAATGGAGAAATAGAGAAAACCTCATGGGAAAAAGCTCTACTCCAAAAAGAGAAGAAGAAAGCCAAGAAGAGACATCACTGAAGCAGAAGAAGCTGCAAACAACTGTCGAAAGATGACTGCTATGGTGCTGAAGAACCTCCGCTGAAGATAGGATGATCAGGAATAAGAAGACAATAATCTGCATGAGTGCCCATACGACACTATTCGAATCAGATGGCAAACAAAGGCAAACACCTGGAACGAAGATACAGATGGCACAAGAACCTATAGTCTGAAACACTGATCAACTGAGAATGGAAGATTCCTTCCAAGGCGAAACCAAGGAAGCATTAGCACAAACAGTATAATACCCCCCCATAATGGTGAACTGGGAGCCTGACAGATCAACTGAAATGGTGTGCAACACCCTGTAGTGCATGAAGAAAAAGATACAACATCTGAAAGTGCACAAGAAAGCACCTGCAACTGAAAAAGTGGTGTGCAAAACAAAGCACACATGCATGAGGCAGGAATCATATGGATCCATGGTCGTCGTGGAGGGACACTCACTGGACAAAGGTGTGATGGAAAACAAAGGCAAACTACACAACCCCCCCATGGTATGGATTCACTGTCGTCGTGGAGGGATACTCACCGGACAAAGATGTGATGGCAAAACAAAGGCAAACTACACAACCCCTCATGGCACTTTATAATATCAGTGCGAGTACAAAATATGGCACAACCTTATGTGCAAAATCTCCAAAAAATGCATGTACAATAGTGTGGCACTTTATCTCAGTGCGTTTACATAAAAGATAGCTTACAAATGATGCTCAAAATGTCCTTAAAGGACAAAAATGCTGGAAATACATGAAGAACAGCCAAGAACAAAGCATCCCATGCGAACAAAAAGTTTCCAAGAGCAAATATGTCCAAGTAATCCACCAGAGTGTGAAAACACAAATAACTGAATAAAAGATACCTGGAGTGAAATCTGGAAAAATAGCATGGATGAAACAGAAGAGCTCTGAAATACAGTTCCAATGCCGCTGAGATTGCGAAAAACGGAGAAACTGATCAAAAGTGATGAGCTTGAGACTGAAAATAGCCCCTTTGTCTTCAACTGGCTGTAGAATGCACCAACGGAAAAAAGATGTGATGAGACCCACACCATTGGAAAGATGAGAAAACCAGCTTTCCGACGATATCTCGTTTGCCAAAAAAAGATATCGTATGCCCAAGTTACGGCCTCCGAAATAAATCAGCTCCAAAGAGGGAAAAAACCAGTGCTGGGTTAAATTTGATGGTCATACGGCCGTCGCAGCAAA